>VVHJ01055010.1:0-27219 GCA_015107715.1 Tylochromis polylepis
AGTTTGAAATGGTTAAAAAAAACGCCTTGGCTGCATTTTTAGGTAAATAGCTGCATTTAACTTTGTTGTTTGCAAAACTTGTGCATAGGTTTTTAAAATGTACAATTTATATTTGCATTTCAAGTTATGAAAATGATTCGTTAAACATGTTCGTGGTCATTACAGTAAAAAACAACTTTTTTCTTCTCGGATTTTATGTTTTTTTGTCTGATTCTAGATCAAATACAGTATGTCAAAATGAAAAAATAACAATAAATTCAGACATGAGAGGTTGTGCTGAAAAGAATGATACCAAACAAGGCGAGGTAAATAGTTTTTAAAGGTGAAATGTAGAGGTCAAATCAAAAGTAGTCAAAAACGTCCGATTATACCCTGGAGCCCAGAGGTTAAACATTTTTTTAAAGTAACGCAATAGTTACTTTTCCTAGTAATTAGTTACTTTTATAATATTGTAACTCAGTTACTAACTCAGTTACTTTTTTGAAGAAGTAACTAGTAACTATAATTAATTACTTTTTCAAAGTAACTTGCCCAACACTGTGTATAATGTAAACAGAAATGGTCCTACCACAGAATCCTGTGGAATTCCATAATTAACCTTAGTGCATGAAAAATATTTTATTATGACCAAGGGGTCTGAAATTAATCTGGCAGGAAGTGAAGGTTTTTTTTAGTGCTAGTAAAATGATAGTATTCATTTCCTAATGAGGTTGGAAGGACACGTTTTTTTGCATGCACTATTAAACCTGTCAGTTACAATCAAGACTATAATTAAAATTTTAGATATGATTTGAAACATGAAAGAAACAGTAACACAAAAATCACTGCTTGGTCATTTAAAGTAACATGAAAAGAACATAACTGTACCTAAGGAATATTCAGTTTATAATTCTTTATTTGAGGTTTCTGGATATAGATATCCCTTTCCAGAAAAATTACTAATATAGTTTCTCAAAATTTTGAGAACACTATGGCAAAGATTTGAAAGAAAGAAATGTTTTATGGTTGTTTTATTTATTCAAAGCCATGAAAAAGATTACTTAAAATGATCCAGAGTTTTGCACGTCTTGTTTATAAGGTATCCAATTTGAACATAATTTTTGAGGGTTCATTTTGTTTAGTGTCCACCCTACACGACATAGGCAAAACTTAGCAATTATGTGAATTAGAACTTCTACTAGAACTTCTACTTTCAGGGGATTTGTGCCATTCCATTGCCAGGACGCTGGCTAAGGGATGTCACTGGCAGCCACCAGTATTTTTTTTTTTTTCTTGTATGTTTCTTGGATAGTGAAAATTCTTCTCACCTTTAAAAACCAGTTAAATTGCTGAAACTGCAGTCTTTCTGACTTGTTTATGTTTTGTAGCTCAGGACTTTAGTGCAGCACAGCACACTGGGTGTCTGCATTGCATCTTTTTTTTGCTCTTATAATGTATTACAGGTATTGTGGGAGACATTATGTTGAACAACACCCCACTGAGAGGATTTTCCATCTTCTGCTTAGATATGAAGCCCAGCTTTATAAAAAGGTTTGTTTGCAGGTTTCCAAGTGTATGTAAGTGGACCATTTCATTGTCTATGTTAAAGGGAAGATTCAATCAAAAAGTCACCTTGTACAGACACAATGTGCACTGCGTTTTTTTTTTGTTCTTATTTATTTAGCTATGTGATGGTGAATAACATGCAGATAGATACCTACTGTATATACACCTGTTAATTCACATATAAAACTGGTGCAAAGGAATGTGAGAAACTGTGATAACAGCATGTGTTTTGTGGATCTTGTTTTAGATTAACAAATTCAGGCCAATGGAAATCTGACTTCAAGTCATATTGTGTCCCTGGATTTTTCCAGGCCAGGCTCTGTGTCGATGGCCCTCCCAAAGACACCTTTGTCAGTCTTCATGTGAGTATAACCATTTGTGTGGAAAACATTAACCAACCAGCAAGCAAGCTAGAGAGTTTTTTTTTTAAAAAAACAAAAAACAAACAAAAAAACAATACATGCTGTGTAGCTGGTTTCTGTTTATTAATAATGATAGTTTATTTATCCACAGAGTTGGGGTAAAGGCGTTATATTTGTCAATGGGCAGAACCTTGGACGTTATTGGTTTATTGGCCCCCAGCATTTCCTTTATCTCCCAGCCCCTTGGCTCAAAAGTGGAGAGAATGAGGTACCTGTGTAATATCAAAAGATGGAACATGAATTATAAATGTGACTTGTAACTAAAGAACTTTAGTTGATTTGTGTTGCTTTTTCTGCTCTCTTTCAGATTATTGTCTTTGAGGAACACAGGGTGCATGATAAACTACTGTTTGCTGAAAATCCTGATTATGGAAAGACTATCGATGTGTATAAACTCCCTTTCTGCACACTGCTGTGAACATGCTGTAAAACAACAAACTAACTTTAACACACAGAGAGAGACAAAGACAACCATACTCTTTCATTAAAAGATTGATACAGCAATAAATTAACAAACCAGTATATTAATATTGTCTAGCCTATAAAGGGTCTATTGTAAATATTTTCATTCAAATTGTAAAATCTTACATTGCTAGTTGTTTTGTTTCCTCTACTATGCAATCTGCTGATTTCACTCGACTTATGATTTAACATGCACTTTGCTCTCACTACAAATAATGCAATTTGAACCCATTTAACACAGCTTGAAACTTTGACAGCGTAAAGTCCCTGATTTGACCAGAGCAGGAGTGTCAAACTCATTTTATGTCGTGGCCCATGCAGTACACTTAGATCTTAAATGGGTTGGATCAGTGAAAATCCCCTTTCTGTCGTTGTAAAGAAGTTTACCTACACATTTAAAATCCCTGAGAAGTGCAATTTCAACAGTAGGTCTCAGGTTTTCTACATGATACATTGTAGTTGATGAACGAAATCTTTCAACACAAATAATAAATGGGTAAAATTATACTTTTTTGTCTTTTTACTGTGAACCCCTTGTAAAAATTGAATTCTATAGTAGAGAGTTTTAAAAAAAACGGGATTTTTTTTCTGTCATTTGTTTATTCATCTGTTACTGCAATGGGGGCAGTCTATCAATGCCCTCCACATTTCCCAAAGCCATTTAGCGGGACAGATTGAAGTCTTTGCCCGGTTGATTTTAGCCCCCGGGTCTTGCGTTTGACACACCTGAACTAGAGACCGTCCTTGGTTTGAACTGCGCCCTCACATTCACTAAAGACGGAAATAAGTCTTTACTTTGACAATAAAGGTACAATGTTTGCCATACACGTGATCATACGATTAAATACATAGCAACTAATGAAGACACAAGTGTAACTTTTATTGCCTTTATGACTACAGAAAAGTAATAATAATTGGGGGGGAAAATCCCCGTGTATTGCCACAAATAAATGCTGTGAACTTTAGGAGCAGGCACGTATTTTGAAAATTACTAAACGGAAGTGTATATCCTTTACAGGCGGCTTTACCACCAACTGTCACATTTCTTTCCGTGTCGGGGCAAGCGTAAGGTAAAGAGCGACTGGTCGTTTCAAGTTGTAGACGACCAAATGTCCTTCAGAGGCTCAGAGTAATTTTACATTTTATAACTTCTGAGTGAATGTAATTGCATGTGTACGCCTGTGAAATGGGTGTATAGCAGTTGTAGAAAGAGCTCCATAGTTTATTAGCCTAGCTTGAACCGGTGAGCTGCTAAACCGGTAGCTCCGTAGATTTCGATATAATAAGTTTAGCCTAGTTAATTTGTTTTCAGAAATTAGGATTTGCTTCCGCATTCTAGCATGGAGCCCTTTGGAGTCATCGGCATTGTTCTCGGATGCTTTACAAGCCTGGTGCTTGGTGGGCTCCTGTTTGCAGCCTACAAACTTGGCATACTCTATCAATTGTTCCACAAGGTAGGTGTTTAAAAAAGTCAACACTGTAATCTGTGTGCTTTTCTGTGCCATCGTTCATTATGCACTCTGTTTTCAGTCAGTGCATAATCTGTGGCCACTTTAACAAAAAAGTCTAATATAGGCAGTCAGTGTTGAAACGTAAGCTGGACTCTATTCACGTAAACTTTGACCAGCCTTGTGGTTTTCCAGCACAAAGGTTATCAGATCCCCGCGGCTGCACATCAACACTGCAGCCCTGAACAATATGCGGTTGTTGCATAATAGGAAAGGACAGTGGGGTGAAAAGGAGTGTGACAGGTGGCCTTACAGAGCACAGTCAGCTCTTTATATTTGACAGAGGTTTTATCTTAGTTTACACGATTGTTTATGCGGTTAAATTAGCCACGATCTTGTCTGCAGTAACCTAATTCTGTCCCTCTTTACTTATTCCAGACTGACACAAAGAGCTCCAGGCACGGTGGCGAGATTGTGGCAGAGGTCCTCCACGCCCATGGGGTCAAGTACATTTTCACTCTTGTCGGTGGGCACATTTCACCGATCCTGGTGGCTTGCGAGAAGGTGGGGATCCGGATCGTGGACACTAGGCACGAGGCCACTGCGGTCTTTGCTGCTGATGCTGTGGCAAGACTTTCAGGTGCAGGTTTAGATTGTGTGAAAATGCATCTCCAGTGATATGACTCATTCTTATGTGTGCACACATTGTGTTCGCACAGCTTATTCTAAAAAAAAACATATGGGCGTTGAAGTCTTGTCAGGGTTTGTCTTGGCAGCAGGTGTTCCACCCCATGCAGACATTATGATTTATCAAGCAAAGGTGCATCTAACAGCATTCTTGGTGGCTAATAAGGGTTAACAGTTACCTGAAACCAGGGTTTGGTTTATACTTTAGATGTTATTAAGGTGGCATGAAGAATTAAAAAAAAAAAAAAAAACAGGAAGAAAACTAGTACTGACCTGATCACTTGATTTTGATTTGATCATGAACAAAACTATAAATCAATGCAGTTCTAGTCTGCTTGTTACCTGAAAAGTCTTTCAACCTTACGGCTCTTACTATTGTAGTTTGCATTAGCTATTATTCTAGCTATTAGCTAATAGCTGTTAGCTATTATTCTAGTTTGCATTAGCTGGACATTATCAGATCCACATGGCTATCAGGCTGGTTTTTTTTTTTCCACAATTTTGGTCTCTATTTAGACGTTACACCCCTATTACCCCACAGTTGGGAAATTCACATTATTACAGCAGCAAAAAGAATAGAGAAGGATTAAAATAAATTAATGCAGAAGTAAAACGTAACTTATATCAATAATATTACACAGCAATGGAAAAAAATGTACACTGTACAAGGTAGAGAGAAATGTAGGTGCACCTTTGTCATAGCTCTGACTTGTTGATAGCTGTTATGCTTGTTTATGCTCCAGGTACGGTTGGTGTAGCCGCGGTGACGGCTGGCCCAGGCCTCACTAACACAGTGACAGCAGTGAAGAATGCTCAGATGGCTGAATCTCCTCTGCTGCTCATTGGAGGAGCTGCTGGCACGCTACTCCAGGTGGAGTGGATTCAGATATTATTAATGCCACCATGACATTAATGTGCATGCAGAGTAAAACGACAGAACAAAGCAGTCTTCAGTGTTTGTCAATTGTGTTTGCGGAACAGGGCAGAGGAGCGCTGCAAGATATCGACCAGATGTCTCTCTTCAAGCCATTGTGTAAGTTCTGCACCTCCATCAGGACTGTCAGAGAAATTGTGCCTATGGTCAGGAAGGCGTTGGCCATCGCTCAGTCGGGAACCCCTGGTCCTGTTTTCATAGAGTTCCCCATTGACACGCTCTACCCCTTCCACCTGGTGTCCAAGGAGTATGTTGTTAAGAACCCTCCCAAAGGCCTGATGGGAAAAATTGTCTCATGGTATGTTGTTTTTGCCATGCGTGCTGCTGTTCAGGTTATGTATAGTGTTTGCATCATAATATCAGTAATTTGGGAATTTCTTTCCTCATCATTCTTCCCACATCAGAAGTGTGTTCATATGTTCTGAATTATTTGATTTTTGTGGTCTGCTTTCTTCAAAGGTACCTTCATAACCACCTCATGAATCTCTTTGCTGGAGCCTGGGAGCCCAGGGATGTGTCTCCACTTCCTGTTCACATCCCTCAAGCCACAGATTATCAGGTAAGTCTTGTAGTAAATGTTCGCTAATATTTAAATGCTCTTGCTCATTGGAGATTGACAGCATTTTTAAACATTTTCTGATGCATATCAGATGCAAAAGTGCCTAGAGCTGGTGAGTCGAGCCAAGAAACCTGTTATTGTGCTGGGTAGCCAAGCAACACTACCCCCAACACCAGTGGATAACATCAGGTAAAAGATGAGTCACGTGTCCTTTTATTTTTCTGCCACTCTTTGTTGTTCAGTGTTGATACTGGAAGTGTTTGATAAATGTGTTAAAGTAGTCCTGTGGTGAGCCTTATGGAAGTTTTTCTTCAGTCTTCAAATATCAGTGAAATGATATTTTGGTATTTTACTTGGATGTAACATCTGGTCAAAATGGTTTCCCTTTTTTAATGTTTTTATTTATTTATTCATTTTAAACAGGAAGGCTTTGGAGGATCTGGGCATCCCCTGCTTTCTTGGGGGTATGTCTCGTGGCTTGCTGGGTAAAGACAGCCCCATCCACATCCGACAAAACAGACGAGATGCTCTGAAGGAAGCCGATGTGGTAGTCCTGGCAGGTCAGGCAAACATTGTTCCCTTTTTATTCCATAATGATAGAAAGAAAAATAACACTTTGAGACCAAACTATTTAATATTATTAATATTATACTTTAAAGAAAGTTATACAGGATAACTGCGTTTCAAAATATGTTGGAGTAAATATTTAACACAATGGATCAGCGTTGTTGATTGCATTTTTAATTTTTCAGTAATTTTTGCATCTTTTGCCTGCTCCTGGATTGAATTTATTCTGGAAGTATTTTTTTGTTGTTGTTGTGTGTGTTGAGAGGGAGGTTAAACTGTTAAACTTTTACATAGTCTATATAGCTGCAGGCTCACCACGATCCCTGGAGAAATATTGACTTTTGTGAGCTGTGTTTACAGGCACAGTGTGTGACTTCCGGCTGAGCTACGGCAGAACTCTCAGCAGACGCAGCAAGATCATCACTGTCAACAGAGACAAGACACAGCTGCTAAAAAACTCAGACATGTTCTGGAAACCAACTATAGCAATTCAGGGTATGTTTGCCCCCTGATTTCATGCTAGCTTTAAAGGAAGGAAATATTCCAAAATCTTTTGATAATCATAAAATATTGTACCTGTGGTGCATATAACTTTAAGCATACTTCTGATTTGTTTTCTTTAGAGTTGGACCTAAGAATAAATACATCAATTCAACAACTGCATTAAAAAAAACCCAAACTGTATGTTGTAATTTTAGGTGATTCTGGATCATTTTTAGTGCGACTTTCCGAAGGGCTGAAAGGCCATCGCTGTCCAGAGGAATGGCCTCAGAGCCTCAAAGCAGGGGATGCGACCAAAGAAGCTGCAAACAGGTAAGCAGTGGGGTTGTGTTAAAGCATGCATTGCAAAATCTTCTACCTGTAACCATCACAAAAGCTAACATGTTGGGTTTTTTTTAATCTTTTTATTTATTTATGTTTTATTTCAGGGCTAAAGCTGAGGAGAAGACTGAATACCACTTAAATCCTTTGAAAGCCCTCCATTGTGTGGATGAGCTGATGCCTGAGGACAGCATCATTGTTACAGATGGAGGAGATTTTGTAGGAAGTGCTGCTTACATAATGAAACCAAGAGGACCTCTGTGTTGGCTAGATCCAGGTACGATGCTGCAGACAAAGCAAATAGTTTAATTAAAACGATGAGATATTTGGCTGTTTAAACAAAAAGCTTTATAAGTAAAATAAATATCCATAGTGGGCAAGTTTTGGCTGGATGATAATTGTATTCTGAGTCAGTTGCAGTCATGTTGTTTTAATCTTGGTCTTCATTCCTTCCCTATAGGAGCCTTTGGGACTCTGGGAGTTGGAGGAGGTTTTGCTTTGGGGGCAAAACTGTGCCGGCCTGAATCTGAAGTATGTCTTGGGGGCTTTGCCTGGTTGTCTGATGATCAGTTTAAAAAAACACTGACAATTTAAAAACAAAAGCTATGTTGTTTGTTTCAGGTGTGGATAGTCTATGGTGATGGCTCCTTAGGATACAGTATTGCAGAATTTGACACATTCACTAGACACAAGGTAAAATCACTCACAACGCTATTTAGATTACATGTATGTAAGCAGCATGTTTATGCATGGTATAAGCTCGCATCTTAGAGTGTGTCTTTTGTCATTGGTCCTGCTCCCTCCCCAGCCAGTTGTGACAAATGGCTGCCCCTCCCTTAGCCTGCTTCTACTGGATGTTTCTTCCTGTTAAAAGGGAGTTCTTCCTTCCCACTGTCGCCAAGTGCTTGCTTATTACTTACAAGTGGTTGTCTGTTTGTTGGGGTTTTCTCTCTATTATTGAAGGTCTTTACTATCTAAAGCGCCCTGAAGTGGGTGTTGTTGTGCTTTGGCGCTAGATAAATAAAACTGAATATATGTGCAATACCAGAAAAAGTATTACATTTATTACCCCATTAATATTTTTACCAGTATTGTTGTTGTTCATCCCATGTTAACAAATGGAAAGGTAGCAAGGTAGCTAATAGTAGTCAGTTAGGAACAGTGCACATGTGGTCTAGAGAAAGATCTAATTATCAAAACCAAATGAAAATGATGGAAGTGTTAACTACTGGTGTGTAAGGCCTTAAACATCACTGACTCAGCTCATGTGTCATACAATGGAAAGATACAAACATGCACTACACAGTATGTTTTCATACTTGCTGTATGATCGCTTATTTAAGCATTCATATTTTTGTGTGTGCGTATTTTCTCCTGATGTCTTTTGATAATGCATGCTCTACTTTTCACACCACAGACACCAGTCATAGCTCTGGTGGGAAATGATGCGTGCTGGAGTCAGATATCCAGAGAGCAGGTTCCTATGCTTGGCAGCAATGTGGCATGCGGCCTTGCATATACAGGTAGATTTATAATGTTCATGTTCATGCTGTGATTGGTTGTAGAATACATTCAGTGATGTCTGGGCATATGTTAAAAGGTAAATTATCTTCTTTTTGCAGATTATCACATAGTGGCAGATGGCTACGGTGGTAAGGGCTACCTTATAGGCTGTGAAAATGAAGAAAAGTTAAATGACATCATCAGACAAGCTCAGAGGGATGCCCAGGAGGGCAAGGCTGCACTTATTAATGTTCTGATAGGGAAGACCAATTTTAGAGACGGCTCTATCTCGGTATAGAATATCTGTGTAATACAGTAACCATGCATTCTTTATCCTTTAACTCTGGCTACCCTCATAGACTTTTACTATCTGGGTCTGTGCAGGATACTTTTAGTGTGACCTGGATCCAATCTCTGCTTGTGCACTTAAAGCTATAATTCACTCTGATAAATCACCTCACATTGTCCCGATCTCTCTCTGATCACTTATTATTTCCTCCATCAGACTAGCAAAGAGTTCATAGCACATCTCTAAATATCAGTTATGACTGTTATCCTCCCTATTTATGGTACAGATCATGACTTTATTTTTAGTTATTTAACATTAAGTTTTACTTAAAACATAGCTCCAGACCTGCCAGCCTAGAAAACCATACAGTCTGTGCTTAAAATTTTCAGAGAATAGCTGCTGCATTTTTTTAAAGGGGGGGTAAAAGGGAATGTTAAGGGATTATTCCTGTGTGGAAATTTTGTGGTTCAGTTTTTGACGGTTAAACAGCCGATTCCAACTTTTGCAAATAAACGGTGACTGAAATCACTCGTGTGAGAGAAAGCATAAGCTACCGGTATGCCTTTTTCTCCTGTTCTGACATGAACACATAGCCTTTTTATGTGGACACGGGACTAGAACTGTATGTAGTTATTAATTCATAATTTAGGAAATCACTTTGTAGAATGGGGAAAACATCTTGTTTTTGAATGTTGACTAATGGTATGCCTTCATAACATTTGATTGTATCTTCAAAATGCATTGCCATGAAGAGACTGAAAATGTGTCTGCTGATCCGATTATATGTCTAAATGATATTTGATACTAACTTGTTTGCAGTGATATGGGCTATGCCTGTACACAATCTGGTTTGCACTATAATTGTAAGATATTTACTCACCAGGTGAACACATGTCAGTTATTACACTCCTGTATGTACTGTTGTCTTGTTTGGTACATTGTGTGTTGGAATTTTAATCGCAAAATGCTAATTTGGATTGATTCTCAAATAAATTTTTAAAAATGGAGGTAATGAGCAGGTTATCTTGTGGGGGGTTTTTTGTTGTTGTTTTTTTAACAACACTGCACCTATGCAAAGTCACAACTTAACACTTGCATCACCTTATGTATTCCTTGGGTTACAGCTACAATATTAAAAATAGTTTTTTGTTAAAACTAAAGTTAGTGTTACATATATAAAACTGATTTAGATGTGTTAGGCGGTATGTTTACCGAAGTCTGTAAAATCACCAAGCATTCATTATCTCTGCATCACCCATAAACAAAGCCTTTACTCAATGCATAAACATCTTTGTACTTGTGTTTTTCGCTACATTAACACAAACCGGCTTAAAAACGCTAAAGATTCGAATCATGTTTATCGTAACAGGTGACTTTTGCCCCAAATACTTCTCTAGGTGCAGTTAGTATTTCAACCGGGAGATGGCAGTGCAGTAGTGGTGTTGTTAAAGTCTATGCTGACGTGTTGTTTAGCATACCTTATAAGACGATGTAGATATAGTGGAGAATATATGAATTTATCGTCAATTATGAAGACCACCGCGGTCTTCATAATTTACAATAAATTAATAAAAATAATTAATTGAATAAAACTTAAAATAACAAATTTAATAAAACTAACATTGCACTAATCCATGCTGAAAGCGTATTTATTTATTTTGGTGATGTTTAATCACAAGACCTTGAACACAAACTGATTCATCTCGGGACATTACACATCTGTTTCCACGCATATGTGACGTCAGTAGAAAGACGAATTCACATGCTTCATTGTCTCTAAAAGGTAAAATCTGCACAAATAAATAAATCAATAGAAATGAATGCCTCTCAGCATTCACACAATTATTTCTTAGGTTCAATTCCTATATTCGAGTTTCTGTATACCATCTGTATAGACCAGAGAGAAGTCTTGCCTAGCTGGACGTCACACGGGAAGAAAGGCTCAGAAAATCTGCTGCTTTCAAATGCTCTTTGTAAATCTCCCCTTTGTAGCTTTGACTTTTAAAGCAGGTCCCTTGTTTTTTTCCGTGAAAATAAAACTTGTGTTAATATACCTGGGGCTGCAGTGGAGGTCAGAAATCTATATGTATATTACCGTGTCGATATAACTATTAAAACATAGTATATTTAAAAAAGGAAATTGCCTTTGGATCTTTTTTTTCAATCTTTGGATTGAAACAAAGTAAAGCTTGACCTATCTTTCATTAAAAAAAGAAAAAACTCAACACCTATGTGGACTAGGTGCTTTTTTCGACACATTTAGCCGATTTTGACAGCAATGCGTGAATTGATGTGTGTTCCTGGCATCAATAAAGACTGCGGAGCCATTCGCTCAGCACATGAAGGCATCATATGACCCGGCTCACTTCTCCGCAGGCGGCGACTTCAGCGGTACCGCTGAAGTTAAGAGAGTGACAATGTGCAGAAAAGCGGTGTGAGCCGGTAACGTTTGTGCTGTTTACGCTGCTCCGAAGAAATTAAGTTACATAAGTTTTATCTAGAAGGACTGGTTTATATCGGATAGCGGATTTAAATGCTCTACTATCATCATGACAAGTAAACAAGAGGCTAAATCAGGAATTTAAAAACACCTAGAAGGTAACTCGGCTCAGAACATCAGAGGAAGTTAACGTTTTAACGGTAGCTAACTGACGTTAAGCATCGCCAGTTCGTTACATTTTTAGGTTGTTTAGTAAAAGACACCGTCTGTACTGTAACCTTACCGGGTTGTCTTGAACATCACTGAAAACCTGAAAAAGCTTAGAATTCAAACCAGTTTCCGAGTTATTTCACTTTATAAAGGACTCACTTTCGCCTGGTTCCGATTAAGAGGATTTCCACTTTAACCGAAGTAAACAGTGGACATTACCATACCGGTACCAAGGTGAGTAAGCTATCAATACTGAACAATGTACCGTAGCGTTAGCTCTTAAATGACGCCGTAACACGTAATCTATTGTATGTAATGTCACCAAAGTCGTGTCTTCAGAAATTAATGTTGCCATGACGAACTGGCATAGCTTAATTACTAATTTACAACTACTCGTGGTTTGATGTTGAACCGCTACAGCTTAGAATTAAAGCTGGAGTTATAAAAAAGAGAACACAAGTTACTTGTTGTTGTTATCTAGTTATTGACTAGCTTATGTCATACTCCCACTTTCTAGGTACAGTAGCTTTACTGAAGGTTTGAGGTAAGGTGTGCTTGCAGGAGGAAATGAATAAGTAATTTACTGTTTGCAGAGCAGGACAAGGACATGCGGAACGAGAACAAAGGCAGGCTACATTGATTGACATACCTCCCATTTTTTTGACAGGTATTTTCTGCTGATCTGGCAGGATTCAGTGTAATTAGATTCTTAAGAAAGTTTCACACACCACTCCCATTTAGGGTCCAGACTTGTTATGGTGTGTTTTGCTTGCTTAACTAGTCATTCCCTAAACATTCTGCACCAAGGCTCTTAATTGATCATGTTTTCATTACAGGAGCTGAATGGCCTCTGTTGTAGCAGTGAAAACTGAGAAGCGACCTGCAGTGGATTCTCAGGATGCAGACTCCAATGCTAAAAAGCCCAGGTAAGCTCAGATGCTGCTTTAGAGCCAGCTGCACGCTATGACCATAACTAATTCATCAACAGGGCTGATTAAAATCTTTTTTTTTTTGAGTTCCTAATTTTTGCCAGCCCAACATAAAAGGTAGGGTTCAGTGTTCGACTGCATGCTAGTGTGCTTGAAAATAGTTTGTTTAACCTTCATGCTGTCGGAAGGATTTGGGAAGCACCATCTTGGGAACCATCATCACTCAATCTCTGCCTACCCCAAAGGAAACTGCTGCCCAGTCTGAAGACTAAGCGAGCCCCCGAGCTTGTCCTGGTGATTGGTACGGGGGTAAGCTCCGCAGTGGCCCCTCAGGTCCCTGCTCTCCGCTCCTGGAAGGGTCTCATCCAGGCCTTGCTCGATGCAGCCAATGACTTTGACCTGCTGGAGGAAGAGGAGAATCGGCGGTTCCAGAAGCACATGCAGGAAGACAAGAATTTGGTGCATGTGGCCCATGACCTCATTCAGAAACTTTCCCCGGTAAGCTTGCTTGAGCCCTTCCTCTTTGGCTTTCTTTCCTACACCTCCCTGTTGCATGCACACTAACACATGTTAGACAGACTGCCAGCTTAGTGTGCTTTCCTCAGCTGGAGACATTTTGTTTCAGCTTCCATGGCTTGACATAAGAGATCTTAGCTGTATATGGTTAAGACGCCTATAGCCTATGACATAAGGCTTGGTGTGGATTGTTTTGTTTTTTTAAACACAAAAGTCAATACAGGCAAACGTTTGGTCAGTCATTTTGAAATTATTTGCATATGTAATGAACAAGCTATGTTCACTGCATTTATGTAGCACCAAATCACAACAGCAGTCGTCTCCAGCTGCTTTATATTGTGAGGTAAAGACCCTACAATCATAGGGACTCGATCTTCTTTATGCATAACAATGTGCTGATCTCTTTTACTGGAACAGTTTTCAACTTTAAAATGAAAGCAATGAGCAGCAATGCAAATATCTTATATTATATACAGCAAATGCAGCTTTGTGGTCAGAACTTCCAAAATGTTTAGTGAAGTAGTGCCAGTTTGGAAGTGCATCCATATTTTTTTTTAATTTTGACTTTTGATTTGTTCCCATTTTTAATGTCAGCGATACTTCTGTGTCAGTATGCAGAAATGAAAACAGATGTTTGACTTGATATATGACACTTCTGAATACTAGAGGGGTATATGCCACGTTAGAATAAAGAAAATATCGCAGGTGACGGGAAGGTAGAGAATAAAGGATACAAATGTATCCCCAACAAGCAGATATGCTGTTTAAAAGGAACCCCCCACAGTTACAGTCATTTATAAATACAAACAGTTTATACGTTATATACAAAAACAGAGAAATGTGACCATGCAAGATAAAAAGTATAGAAACAAGATCCAGAAATGCCACATTTTCTTCAGTGAAGGTCTTTCTTAGTTTAACAGCTCAATGTCAAACAGCATTCTGCACATAATCCAGTCGCTTCTTAGTAAGAGTCTGGATGTTAAACTGAACTACCAGCAGCCCAGACCGGTCACCCTTTTAAAAAACATTTTGCCTAGCATGGCTACAAAGTTAAAAAATGCAATAAGAGAGGCCCTGACCTGTTGAGTGTCTAAAATCTTGTAAGGAGTGGGAAGTATTTTGCTTTCAAAACCGCTTTGAGTAGAAAAGCCCTATATAAGAATCAGTTCATTTACCATATACAGTGATGACTGATAAAAGCATAATATTTTGAGATAAGTGCAACATCAAAGGTAAATATCATAGGTTAATACCACCTGAAATGTTATGATGAGCCAATCAAGGTTACTCAAGCTGTCAGGCATTTCCTTTACCTAACCACCTAATCATAACTGTAACCTGAAATGGGGCTTACAAGCTTTCACAGGCTCAGTGACACACTACACAGAAGAGGTGTGGTCCTGCCAGAATGCAGTGATGTCCTGACAAAAATAAAACAGTGGAAGTGAAAAAGATGAAAAAGATGTGGTAGTTAAGATAAAGGAGAGGAGGCTGAAGATGGTTCTCTGTAAAGGTGAATTCATCAGTTTGAAGTTGCTGGGGACTGCTGTGAGGTCCTGAGAACTGAGACTCGGTTGGAGCTCAGGATTTAGCCAAAGTAGAGCTGCATTATTCTAAATCATTCAACCGTATAAACCTGACATTGGTGTGTAACTGCCAACCTGTACTATGTGTAGAAGAACACAAAACATTATTTACAGTCAGATCCTGAGCCCTCTATATGTTTTTGAAGATAGTTACTGTGCCACGTGTCTAAATGCAGCGCATTGCTATTATTTTTTTTTTCTGCAGGCTGTGTGAGGCTGCAGGTGAGAGGTTAGTTTTGTTTTTTTGTAACCAAACCACAGCTCGCTGGACCCATTAGTTTGCTAGATTGATAGATTTACATGTGACTCAGTTCTCTTACTATTGAACTGGTCTGCTCTGGAGCAGGGCTGGCAGATGGAAGACCGTTTGCCTCCTGTGTTAGTCATGTCTCATCGCACCTTTGACATTGATAAAACACGCTTTGTTTCAGCCCTCAGCCTGTTGTAACAAAGGGAACAAACAGCGCTTTTATGGCTTTATCCATCGTGTTTATTTCAATCCACAGTCGTGCAGACACCAGCCCACTCCCGTTGGCCACAGACACAGCCGGGTCTAGCATGCTGAGGAAAAAAATACAAGCATAGAATAATGTGAACCAGCAGTCCCCCACTCCAACCCCACAGCCCAGATTTCACATTCAGGCAGAGTGAAAGTCCAGTGCAAGCATACAGTAATGTATAGTCTGTATGAGTGTGTAGGCATTTAATTCACAAAAACCCATGTGCAAATATTTCTCTTGGTGAAGAGAAGCTAGCATGTGTGCTTCTCCTGAATAGATGCATTTTGTAGTTTTACTGTCCTAACAGAGGACAGTAAAACTACCGTACAGTGTTTTAGACAGAACTCGGCGGCAGTGTAATAGTGTGGGAGACCTCCAATAACATTAGACAGAGACAGTTTAACCCACTTTCATGGATTTGTGTATTCGTAGGGTGGCTGTGGTCTGTAATGGGGGTAATCCAAAGTTAAAACCTAAAGAGACTGCCTTGGCCTGAAATCCTTGGCAGTGAAGAGGCTAATTACAAGTGTGCTGACCAAAAGTTTGGCTCAATTCAGGGAAGACGTGTAATTTTGATAGTTGTTTAGACCATAATCTGAGATGTTTAATCTTCAATTTGTATTGTAATGACTACTTTAGACAGATCATAATATTTTGTTAAATAGTTTTTTTTCCCCACTGAACTCTCTCTTACTGTGCTCCTGAAAAATTAAAGTGCGAGTGTTTTTGTTTGTAAAGCTGCTAAATGAATAAAAAAAAAATAAAAAATAAGATTAGAATTACAAGACAGAGTTGGTCTCGAGTGCTTTAGTTGGTTATTACATAAGTCCTGACCAGAGACAGGGCAAGGACATGGCGGTCAGGATGGGTGCTGTAGACGCTAGATGTGGATAATGAGTTTCTTCCTGTGGAAAGGACTCCTGCTGTTTAGACCATTAGAGCTGTAATCTGTGAAAGTCAGCAGAGTATTTCCTTGTACTAGGATCACAGTGGTCAGTGCATTTCTGAATTGCCCGTAGCTATTCTTAGCAGCCCAGTCCCCCCACCTCCACCACCACCTTTTTTTTTTTTTTTAAACTAAAAGCTTCACCAGGTGAGGATGAGATTTAAGTCACAGCCTGTAATCTCTAAATAGACTTAAGCGAAGTCTATTAGTTAATAGAATGAAGTGAAAGTAGAACAGTTTTTTCCAGTTATCTCATTCTTCGGCACCACCTAAGTTTCGTTTAAATTCTCGTGAAGGGCTGTGCTAAGGAGCTAACCCTTTTTCTTTATGCCTGAAGCACATGGCTGCATTAGTAAGGTGTGCTCAGGTTTGGTGTCTAAAATGCTCATTTAGCAATTGCAACTAGACACAGGTCTCTATACCTACTACATCTTGAAGTAAAAGCACCAACTGGGCAAAAAAATATTGACTAATAACAACGTGCTTTTCCTTTTCTTTATTTTTAAACAGAGAACAGGTAATGTAAGATCCACGTTCTTCAAGGACTGCCTGTACGAAGTGTTTGATGATTTGGAGTGCAAGATGGAGCACGCAGGGAAACATCTACTGCGGTCAGTGCTGCAGTTAATGGAGAGCGGCGCGCTGGTTCTCACTACCAACTTCGACAACCTTCTGGAAATTTATGCAGCCCATCAGGGCACCAAACTGGAGTCTCTGGACTTGACAGATGAGAAAAAGGTTAACTATTACTTGAAACGTGATTGATCTTTCTTACTGCAATAGATGCAGTCAGCTGTTTTGGGGTTGGTTTGTTTTTTCAAATGAGGGCAAAGGTCCCCAGCATCATGTGATACCACGAGCACTTTGTAGGTTTCTAGGTATGGCTCCCTAAAATTCAGACAAAATAAATGACAAGTTGAAATCTTGCTTAAACTTTGCCCTGTGCACTATTTTGTGCTCTGGTTACATTTATGACACTGGCTTCCAGTGAAGATCTCCGTTGGCTGGTTTAGGAAAAAAATAAACGAGGCTTTTGACCTGAAAGAGCCCTTTCTATCAGGCAGGTGGAGGGAAGTTTAACTTCCAATTTTAATCATTAAACAATATTTGATTTGTGGTTTTAAAGTGGGCTAAAGAGGAAACACATATTTTCCTAGTACACATCGGTTCATTTCACCACCAAATAAGTTTTCCGCAAATTCTCAGCTGTCCAGTCATTTATGTCCCAGCACATTTAAACTTAGCTCAATGGTTTCTTAAAGAGAACACAAGTTTGTGAGAGTGATCGGAGATTTCTGAGAGACCTGTTACTTTGCCTCTCAGTCCTGGTATTTATGTCTCATCTCCATCAGGGCGAATATCCTCTCACTGCTGCTCAGTGATTGCGCTCTATTCCCAGCCAGAACAGGATTTTGTGCAATGGACTGTTAAGTGTGTGCTTGTGTGTCTAGGTGCTGGAGTGGGCTCAGGAGAAACGGAGGTTAAGTGTTCTGCATATCCACGGCGTTTACACCAACCCCAGTGGTATCGTACTGCACCCTGCTGGCTATCAGAATGTATTGAGGAACACTGAGGTTATGGTAGGCACTAACATTCACTGCTTTCTGTCCCTTTTTTGGCTTAAGATGTACACATTTATAAAGGATATAGCACTCAGGTAGAGTCTTGTAAATGTTTTACAATTTTCCTCTGGACATGCACTAGTTTATTTGAAAGGTAAGCTCTCGTGTGAGTGAAATAATACATTTTTGTCACTGGTGGTTTTTTGCAGCGTGAGATCCAGAAGCTGTACGAAACCAAATCCTTCGTGTTTCTGGGCTGTGGGCGCACAGTAGACGACACAACCTTCCAGGCTCTGTTCTTGGAGGCGGTCAAACATAAGTCGGACCTCGAGCACTTCATGCTTGTGCGGCGAGAGGATGTGGGAGAGTTCAAGAAGCTGCGTGACAACATGCTAGACAAGGGCATCAAGGTCATCTCCTATGGAGACGAGTACGCTGACCTGCCCGAGTACTTTGAGAGGCTGGCCAATGAGATCTGCAACCGTGATGTGTCCACCAATGGCTGGGGTAAGCAGGATGAATCGCAACACATTACCCCACCTTAGAATGATCTGTGTTAAAGGGGCCACCACATTTACAAAAAAAGTTCATTTCAGCACTGGAGCTCTATAAAAGAGCTTTCAGTTTTTCAGAAGATGAGAAATGAGGACAGGGAAGGGTTGAGTTGCGTTGCGTCATGGATGTTCTTTCATTGTCAGTCTCTGTCAAAAATGTGGGATTTTTAATTTTTTTTTTATTATACTAGCTCTTTGAGTTGCACATCGTCTGTTTTTAATGTGTATCCACAGGGTCCCCCTCACAGAACGGAGAGGAACAGCAGAATGGCATTAACACACAGAAAAGCCTCCTTCAAGGTTAAGACTGAGCTCTTCTCTTTGGCTTGGAGCTGCAGCCTCTCGCAAAAGACATTTTCAGATTAAACGCCCTGTTCAAAACTGTTTTCCGACTGTATGCTGGTAGAAAATCCAAGTCTGTCTTGATTTTTAGTTACAAAAAAAACTGCTGGTATTTCTTTCCACAAACTGGTGTGGCAGTGTTAACATTGTCAGTGGCATCATTTCAGTAGATGTTCTTTGACTTTTTTTTGTTTTTTTGTTAAGCTTTTCAGACTATTCCTTCCTCTTCTTTTCAGCCCCATACTCTTGACAGACACATTTTCCTCCACAGCTTTACTCAGAGATCAAGTCTGATTTGTTGAATACATTTAGGAATCTATGGGGAACCTTAATTACATCAGTATTTTTCAGATTCTCTTCTCATTCCGTTTTATTTACTTCTTATTTAAAAGGGAAAGAAGTTTAAGCCGTCAAAGTCTGCCTGGCATCCCCTACTGTACTGGATCTAAATGTTGCTGGAACATCCACTTTGTGGGAGGCATCTGGGTAACTGAATGGGATGCTTCCCATTTCAGTTCGACAGAAACAACACACGTGAAACCACAGTAGTTAAACATGGTGTTATGCTGAATTTTCAATATGCAGTAAATACGCATTGCGCTTAACCTGAACCCAAGTGAAGAGTTGTTCTCGCAGCATGCTGTAACGCACAACCCCTACTCTCGATTTTAAGTCTTGTGTGAATGGATTGAATCAGTCATGCTCATCCCACCACCTGGAAAACTTGATTTGCACACTGCTTGGTGGGGAAAGGGACGAGTTACAGATGTTTTCGTATCAGAGCGGTTCCCTGCCAGTAGCAACCTCTTTGCCACTCCTGTGCTGAAAATAAAGAAAAAAAAAATAGTTCTTTAAAAGTCCCTTTTTGTACTTTTAATACTTGCATGTGTTTTCTGATGTAGTATTTATATTAATAAGCACCATTTTCAAAATAAAGCTTTTGGTATTCCATTTGTCCTGTCGTACATGCATCTCTAACACAAAGTACAACAAGTGTCACTTTACAGGCTGTCATAGCATATAGCAGCTTTATTTAGAAACGTTTACATTCTCATAAATTATCTCAAATTTTCTTTATAGTTATCATATTGCACTACCACATTTTAAAGGGGGGCAGAAATGTTTAAAACTTTAATTTTCTCTTACAAATGAAGAATAACTTATTTCCCCTTCTCAGTCAAAGGGCCACAGAACTTTAATTGACCACTTAGAAGTGTAGTCTGACATCTATGGACACCTGCAAGAACTAAAAAAAACTAAACTTACAAATGGCTTTCTGCTTTTCCTCAACTATAAACTGGGGAATCAAAGTCTTCATGTTGTAATGGCAATGAATTAACTGTGTTACATATAGGCGAGGAGCTCTGGGAGATGACTTTTATATCATAACTGTTAATTTGTTCAAGAAATATTGATGCACTGCCCTGTCGACCTTGGTTTTTCTACACCGTGATTTTCTTATTGAACACAAAAAACATCTACTAACCTGATAAGTGCTGGTATTCACACCCACCCTATTGTAAATCATAAACTGTTTCCCCCACTAGACTAGTGGGGCTGCATCTCCTGACCTGCAAAGCCATGAAATTAGTGGGTAAATATCCACATTGTTGAAGTGTTAACTGAGAAGATAGGAGACAGACAGGCACTGTGGTCACTAAACTTTCCTCAGGCACAGGCAGCTGCTGAAATGTCACAATCAGCAAACACTCACTACCCGACCTCATTTACATGAAAGAAATCTGACTGACAAATGCCAGGTAGGGAGTTTTTTTTTTTTCCTTTTTCCAAGCCTTTACTGTGTAAACCAGTAAACCGATAACACAGAATAGGTCCAGTCAGCCAATATGTCATTTGAATGAGACTTCACCGTTTCGGAACACAAGCTGATTTGAGGTACTTTCTAAATTTGGCCCAAAAGTTTAAAAATAATACAAAGGGAGGCTCCTCTGGCTTTGATGTAATATGTTCTGTCTTTTCAAGTGTACACTTGTCCTTTTACTGGAAGAATAACATCCTGTGTGAGACATTTAGTTCATTCATTTGATTCAAAAAGCAGAGGGCGCAGGGCAGCAGCATGGAAACGTGGGCTATAGCGGGGCTGGAACATCTTGTGGCATCGTGGCAAAGGCTTCTTTGCAATGATGAATAAACCAGGAGAACATGCGGCCAACTTAAGCCTTCATCAGGGCGCTGACCACGGCACGAGCGTTGAGGCTGCGCAGGTCATTGTAGGTCTGCCCCGTGCCCACAAACACAATAGGCTGGCCTGTGATGTAAGTCATGGAGATGGCAGCACCAACCTGTAAAGAAGGAAGGATGACGAATGAGCACTATCAGCTTTCCAGTGCAAATTATTCACAAGCCAGAAAGCAGCTGTAAACTAATTACAAAACTGCATTCAAATATTCTCTAAATCACAGAAATGAGATGGCCCCGATGGTAAAGTGTTCACAATAAAATACCTTGTCATCAATGGTGTCAAACTTGGTGAGAACAATTCCATCAATGAGGCGAGGCTTGTCAGACATGGAGTGGTCTGCCAGAGCCTGATTGAACTTCACCTATGGACAAGAAACAAAAGCAGAGTCGTTCAGGCAAAAACTGCTGAAGAGAAAGTTAACATGTAAATCTCCAACCTAATGCTGTCTAGAAGCAAGGGTGTAACAAAACAGCAAAACTGTCCAGCAGAGGGCAGTACTGTTGGATTAACAGTACTGCCCTCTGCTGGACAGTTGAATACATAGAAATTTTGTCAACCTAACAAGTTCTTATTTAGTAGCGTTAGAGACTGAAAGCTCTAGCGGCAGATCACATGACTCATACAGAGATTTGATGTAAATATTTCATTACTTAAAATTGAAAATGTACAAATTATTTCCTCTTATATGCACAAAAAGGAGACATTTTAGTTAAATTTGAACTTTCTCAGTGATCTTACCAGCTGATCAACTGCCTCGTTGCCCACCAGAGCCTCCCCAACAAACAGCACTAGGTCAGGCATGTTGACTGCTATAAGCTTGGCCAGCGCTGTCATTAGGGGGGCGTTGTCCTGCATACGCCCAGCAGTGTCCACCAGCACCACATCAAAGGCCTGGTTGCGGGCTACAGGGATCAAAAGTGGAAAGGTAAACAAGTGATGCTGAAATGGGTGCAACGCTAATATTAAAAGTGCTACATCCCTTCTTTACAGCTAAGGTACAACACACTGTGCTGTGTGGCATCAACCAGAAACCACTTAGTAATGCCAAATCCTGTCAGTTACCAACACATAACATATAACCCCAGTTTTAGCTAATTTACTGGCTCCCCGTCACATATTGTATTGATTTTAAGATTCTTCTATTTACTTTTAAAGTTTTAAATAACATGGCGCCCAATTATTTAAGTGTACTCCTCAACAAATATAACCCCAAGAGAGCACTGAGATCATCTAGCCAGATGCTCTTAGTACAACCAAGGTCTCGATTGAGGCATAGAGGAGATCGGGCCTTCGCTGTTGCAGCACCGCGACTCTGGAATAACCTACCAGACGAAATTCGTACCGCAGAGTCTATTCGAGTCTTTTAAATCACGTCTCAAAACCTACTTTTTTACACTGGCTTTTGATTCAGGTTCAGATCAAGTACTATCAGGTTTGCTTTGTTTTATGTTTGTCACCATTCTTTTCTTCTATGTTAATATATCGTTACTCTCCTTTATTTGTATGTTCTTTTTGTGAAGCACTTTGTTCGGCTCTGCTGTTTTTAAATGTGCTCTAGAAATAAAGTTTTGATTGACTGACAATAGATTTTTTTTTACCATAGGCAATGGCCTCCATAGCAATTCCAGCAGCATCCTTCCCATAACCCTTCTCATAAAGCTGGACTACAGGGCGTCCACCGTGCTTCTCTGGGGGATGCAGAGAGTTCAGGCGGCGCTGGTGAATGCGGAGTTGCTCCACGGCCCCAGCACGAAATGTGTCACAGGCTGCGATCAGCACAGTGAAACCATTCTCTATCAGCCAGAAGGAAATCTAGACCAAGGCAAAGGAAATTTTACCTTTAAAAGGAGACCGTGAATTACTTAAAATTACCAGCGAGCAGAAAAATGTCAAACATGTCAATTCACCTTTGCCAGGTTGGTGGACTTTCCCACTCCATTGACACCACAAAATGTGATGACAAAAGGCCTTCGCTGGCTCTGTGCTTCCATGACATCTCTCAGAATATCCACTCTTCGCTTGGGTTGCAGGATCTGCACCAGTGAGTCTTGCAGGGCCTGCTTTACTGTTGAGGCCACAGCTACACGCACACACAAAACGCGTTACCCATATGTGCCAATCAGCACAACACCATTTACAGATGAGTGTATTTAATATACTTATAATTACATCATAAAGTAACATAGTACCACAATTCATAATTACAATGAATTAAAAAAATGAATAAGTTGGAATTGGCAGTTAAGGCCAAGTATGTGAATGAAGTCAAGGGGATCATTCTCTACCATCCGAGTTATTTTTTAACCAGAAGAATTACAGTTAATTGACTTTACTTCTCAGTTCGAGAGGCTTTCACATACACTTCATTTTTAAAATGCATTACTGTAATTTTATTACTCATCCCAGCATGCAGACTGGTGTACTCAGAGGAAGAGAGAATATAAACATGATCCTTAAACCACATTACAAATTATAAATCAATACTCTGTTATGTATATAATGGGTACTTACTGGTGAATGTGCCCATGACTTTGCCCTCCAGTTTTTTGGCTACAGAGTCACACAGCTGGGAGGCAATGTCGGCTGCTACATTCTTTGCTGTGTGATCAGAAAGGAGGACAATGAATACCAGACAATGAATACCAGACAATCATCCCTTCCACAGCTGACATCATACCGATGAGGTGGTCCTTCATCTTCTCCAACACTGGCTCCATATCCTCCCGGGTCAAACTCTTAGAGCCCACCAGGCCCTTCAGCATCCCAAACAAACCTCCACCCTTTTTGGAGCTGAAAAATAAAGACATAAATACACAACTTATAGTGTAGACAGCTTTAAAAATATTATGCCTGATACTCTAAAACTAATATTTCGTACCTTGGCTTGCTTGTTTCTCTGATGACCACTTCCTCATCCTCTTCCTCCATCTCCTCTTCGTCGCTGGACTCGTATTCCACAGACAGCAAGTCTCCCTTCATGGAGGCTGGCTGCATTTCCTGAAACACAAACGAGGAACTAAGTTTGTGGCATCTCACCATTTATTTTAATAGCATTCATCTAACTAGAGATCTCTTAGCGATCTCTAGGCGGTCAGATTGGAGAGGAGTAAATACCGGATCAAATTGTGCTTCCAGGTTCTGTTCGGCACCATTTGGAGAACCATTTCCATTCTTGTCGCTGTAGTCCAGATCCTTGGTGCTGTTGCCTCCCATGTTCCAAACACGATTTTGTTTCCCCTTTGGCTTCTGAGGCTTTGGGGACTTACTGTGAGAACGAGGTCAGAATAAAAAAATGAGTGTCTCAACATGCTTTACACACGAGGAGGAAAGAAAATAATCAATTAGTATCATCAAACCATGGTTCTGACACGAACACAGACAGGCACACTCAAGAACACTTAACATAATTTTTTGGGAAAAGAAAAATGAATGAATTTTAAATTTAAAAATAAATAAATAAACTGGGGATTCAGGACAGATTGATAATGACGTCGCCAATGTGTCTTTAAAACGCACATTGCTCTTGGCCTGCACTCCCTTTTAAATGCAAATATCAGCTGCTTTACCTGGGTTTTTCAGAAGCTCCTGGTCTGTGCTTACGGAAGAATTCCTCTCTGTTCTTTTGCATGATCTCCTCAGCAGTCAAGCCCTGGTTACCATTCTCCACCATCTTCTGGCCAGAGGCTGAGGCCTTGTCTTGATCCCCTTTGGGAGGCTGAGCTGCAGGAGCTGGAAATTAAAGTCAACTGAGTTTGAAATCATGTTACCCTTACCCATTTAGAGTTTGCTTTTTTATAATCAATAGACAGCACTTACCCTCCTTTTTGGCATTTTTATTCTTCTTGCCACCCTGTTCCTTGCCTTTGTCCCCACCCTTTGTCTCAATCATTGACTTCACAGTTTTTTGGGATTTCCCAGATTGCTCAAAGGTCCGCATGCCGGCAGGGCCTCGAGCTTTACTGCTCTCCTCCGCCACACTTTTGGTAAACAATTAATATATGTCAGCACAGGGAAGAGCAAAAAGAAACTCTGTCAGGGAGGGATCTTTGACTTTTTCTAAGTTAATAAAACAAACATACAACAAAACCATTAAATCTCACAGCTCTGTTGATAATTTCTTATGTGGCATGTGAAAAAGAATATTTAAAAACATATTTTGGCCATTATCAAGATAGACTTGATTTTGATTGCTGCTAAAATAAAATTTGAATTGGCTCTATGTTCCTGAACACAGAGCAAAAGAGTTCAAGTATTTATGAGTGATGGAATGACAGAGCGCAAGTTGGACCAACAGATTGGTGCAGAATCAGCAGTAACGCAGGCAGTCACAAAAAAACCCAGATGATTCAGGCATCTGGTTCGGATGCCTCCAGGGCACCTCCCTTTGGTGGTTTTCTGTGCATGGGAGGAGACTAAGGTAGACTCAGAACCCACTGGAGAGATTTTATATCTTGTGCAATCGCCCAAGAAGAACTGAAAAGTGTGGCTGGGAAGAATAACCTCTGCAATACCCTGCTTAGCCTGCTGCCACCACAGTCCGAATTTGGATATCCGGAAGACAATGAATTAATTGGCTTTATGTTACTAAAAACATAACTTGCACATAAAATATATCTGGCTTCATTCCTAGCTACAGATATAGGCACCAAACAATACACTGGTCAAAGTCTTTATTATGGAAATTACTTGGTTTCTTTACCTGAGAAGCATCTTGAAGTCATTCTCAAACTCAAAGCTGTTGTTGAGCAGCTTTAAAGCTCCCTTCTGCTCCAGCTCATTCTTATAGCGATCCCTAAAGCGAAGCTGGACATCATTTATAAACTTGTCCACATATGTCAGTGTCAGGATCTTTTGAAAACCCACCTAGAGATACACAGGTGAAACGAGAAAAGGGCAATGATCATAAAGACGTATAAAACACTAACACCACCTGATTTTTTTTTAAAATTCATCCAATGCTTATATAAACGACTTACCACAAAAATCAACTCAAACTCGTTGTCGAGCTTGTATTTAAGACTCAAGCCCCCATGACTAAACGAACTGTTCCCACTTCGCTCCTGTAAAAAAATAAAAACATCGATAACATATAAACGGGAGCTAAACTCACATTTTGCTACTGCAGCTATCGTTGTGTGTGTTTTCAACCACCTAAATTAAATCACTGTAGCACAGGCTATATCAAATTTATATATGAATGACAGTGGTGTCGGGGTGGGGGTCACACAGCCCAGCAGAAGCTTATTTAGTTGATCGACGCTACGCCATAAGCTAGCGCTAGCATTAGCTACCCATTAGTGCTAGCATTCGCTGCCCCCTTGTTACAGAGAGCTGGATAAAAATACAACCGTCACAAGCAGCTGGCCGTGAGGCTCACCTGAAGGATCACTGAGCGGATCAAAGCGTTGACCGGCCCCGTGAAGGATTCAGTGACACCGGCTCCCTGAAAACACCACAACACTATCCCCCCTTTGCTGAAGATGGTGAAGAAGTCTAGCATCTTCTCAGCACGTACCTGGATTAAACAAAAACACAGACAGACATGTGGATAAAAGTGAAAGAGGGCCCTGGGATTAAAAAAAAAAACACAGTGTCGTTTTAACGGCCGCTGCCTGCTATTCAGAACATGACCACTTACCGGATAATACTTAAACTGATAATAAATGCCCCACGAGTTAAACCCACTACCAGTGAAAACACTGTTTTAGACACGTCAGAGGCACGATCAGGAAGTGATGTTGACTTCCGGCATTTTTTTAACTGAATTTTGCATTTGCGCAGTTGTCATTTGAATGAACTTGCAGCGTTTTCGTGTATTTTACCAGTACCAATGCCAATATTTTTACTTGTTACCTGTAAAAGTAACTTGTGTTGGGCCTGTCTCTTTGGGTCAACTTCTGTTGTTTAAATGTGTTATAGGCTATAAAAATAAATAAATACATGAATGAATAAATGTGTGACCCACATAAATATGTGGTCACAGTTGTGAATTAAGTGTTGTTACATATGGAGGTAATGGCGCATGTTTCACTTTGCTGGTTTACTGGTATAATGAGGTTCACAAAGTCATGCAAGTTTTGTGTCGCAAGGGAGTGCATATCACTCTGGACATTAGAGGGCAGCAGAGTGCCTTGGGACTGAGTTGTGCGCAGAGCTGCCGTAAGCTTGTCATTCTGGCAAGACTGGCCAG
>VVHJ01055011.1:0-12728 GCA_015107715.1 Tylochromis polylepis
TATTGTGCGGGGCAGCTTGGTGGTACAGTGGTTAGCACTGTTGCCTCACAGCAAAAAGGTCCTGAGTTCAATTCCACCATCAGGCTGGGGTCTTTCTATGTGGAGTTTGATGTTCTTCCCATGTTTGTGTGGGTTTACTCCCGCTCCCTCCCACAGTCCAAAGACTTGCAGTTAGTGGGGATAGGTTAATTGGAGGCTCTAAATTGCCCGTGGGTGTGAGTGCGAATGGTTGTCTATCTATATGTGTTAGCCCTGTGACAGACTGGCAACATGTCCAGGGTGTACCCTGTGTTACGACCCGGCCTAGGGGATGACCGGGACCCAACATGATTATGATGACTGTCCCCACTCCAACCACTCCCAAGAAAGGCCAGCTAGCAACTGAATTTGGCAAGCAGCAATTTATTGGCTTCGGACGTGAGCTAGACCCAAAATAACAAACAAAAATACTCTAAAGTCCCTAATCTTACCTATCCAAACAAAAATAAACAAAAGACATGATCTTAACCTAACTCCTATCACAAAACATGAGAAAACGACTCCAAAACAAAAAGGGCGGCTCACGCCTACTTGCTGCGGTGCTCAGTATTTACAGTGTTGATAAGTTACAAGAAATATGTGCGACAACTATTTACAAAAATTTACAAAAGCACTCTAACTCACCCAACATAACTCACAGACTCTGTCTTTCACAAACTATCGAACAAAGGCAACTCAAGTTTATCACACAAGATTTCAAGCAGTAATGATCAGCTGGCGTTCGGTTGGGAGTAGCGGATGCAGAGGGGAGCCAGCCTTGATGGGTGTCAGCTGGTTCTTAAATATGCTGTCCAATCCCTCATCCAATCACGAACCCAGGGTCTCAGTTTGAACCAGCCAATCAGTCATCCATCCAGCCTGGAGGAGGAGATAAACAGAAGAAGACACACCCAACACTCCCGAGGGGAGGAGTCATACCATACAAACATAACACACCCGAATCTAAAAAAAATCCTGGAACCGCTCCTGTAAAGTCTTATTTATGCATGAATAAAAACAGAGTTGTGAAGTAAAGCCCTCCAGCCACTCTCATCCAAGAATAATTTACTGCTCTTCATAATATTTTAATCTAAGTCTAATACAATGAGAGGGGAGTTGTTTTTGAACTAACTCTGTTGCTACCAGAAGCATTGGGACTGCACTAATATGTTGTTCCCAAAGCTGGATCCCACTTGGATTCTACTATTTGAGCTTTAATTAAAAGTAAAGATTTTTCCTGTTAAAAAGGCTGATGGGGTATTGTTGTCACCCTGCCAGCCGAGTTTGAATCTCAGTGAACTCGACCTCAAGGTCAAGGTGAGAGGTCAAGTTTTCTGAAAATTTTGTGAATGCAATAACTTGAAAAGGAAGTCACCTAGGATTTTGAAATTGATACCATAGGCGTGTCTACTAGGAGGTTGAGGGGTAGCACTGGAGGCTCCTAGTATTTTTAAAGTTGATGTCATGGTCCTGAGTACATGTGATACTGCTTATTTTTGGTTCGTGCTTTGACTTTACTTTTATCACTTCTTGTGTTTCTAGTACATCCTCTTTGTCTTCACCTGTTGATGATTGCTTCCAGCTTTCACCAGTTAGCTCTGTTTGTATTTGTAGTCCTGTCTTTGGTGAGTTGTTTGTGTAATGCTACAGTTACATTAGGAAAGCGGTGACCAAAAATTGTGACCATGTGCATTGAACGTGCAGGCTCATTGCTGCTTTGAGGATGTGGACCAGGTCTTCAACCACTCGCAGCCAGCTGCCATCTTCAAAGTGACTTTGATGCATCAAGACGGTGACTCAGTCTGCTATCAGTTTATTGTCATCTGTTGCAGTCTGTATACAGAAATTCACATTAACTATCTACATTCAGAGTCCATCCATAACCTCATAAAGCTGAGTTAGAAATTCAAAAATTCCTCTATGAATAGTGACGTAGTTGCTGCAGGACGACAGTTTAACTGCAAAACAACACAGGAACTGAGTAACCTCACTTTTATATAGGAATATAACCAGTACATTAACACTGGCAACCAGTTAGGTCAAGTCTCCTATCACAAAGAGACATGTTGCAGACAAGTTGCGCTCATCACAGCAGACAGACTCAGACTGATTGTAATGTCATGGAAATCTGTGTTTATAAATCAGATGGCAATTATTTGCAAACCTTTACTCATCGTTCAGAGAGTGATTACAGTCAGTCTGAGTCAGACGATGATTGTGTGGAGACGGTTTGCCTCCCACCAGGTGACCTGTGCAATCACCTTGACATCGAAAGTGGTCATCTAGAGGTTGAGGGTATTGCATGCGACAAGTTAATCACCTCATCTACTTGTAATTCAATTCAATCACTGGGAAACCATCAATTTTTACTATTCACATGGGTTAGTGTTCTATATTTAATCTAGTGTGACTGTGCTTTTTGCACTTCCATTTTTGTTTTCGTTTCCCACCTGCCTCTGTGTTCTGCTTGTGGGTCCTCTCATCACTTTTTTTTAAGACAGCTGATAAAGCGGGACATTTTTATTAGCATGTGTAAATGTCACCTCATTTGGTGTTCAACCTGTGGCAGTTAAGAAGGCTGATATGAGCCCAATATTCAGCTGATATGTCAGTGTGCGTGCTGTGAGAGGATCACTTATTTAACAGATGAACCTCTGCCTCATTAAACTGCTAAAATGACACGTGTCCTTTTTCATTTGTGATGGTTTGGGGTGTTTCTCTC
Organism: Tylochromis polylepis; assembly: GCA_015107715.1. Taxonomy (NCBI): domain Eukaryota; kingdom Metazoa; phylum Chordata; class Actinopteri; order Cichliformes; family Cichlidae; genus Tylochromis; species Tylochromis polylepis. The sequence goes on from VVHJ01055011.1 coordinate 2,741, forward strand.
GCCTGGGGTGCGCATTGCATCGCTGACTGCTGTTTACAGCAACTTAATATCATTTGGGAACTCAACCCTGCACTAAGTAGGACATTTCTCGATGATTGATGAGGATCATTTGATGTTTGACAGCTCAAAGATGGCCGGGACTCATGAAGGACTACTTAAAGAGAGGACGAGTCGAACAAGCGCAAATGCATCACGGTCTTTGTGCTTTAGCCCTCCTCACTGTGACCTTTGAGCATTGCCACTTGGTTAGCAAGGTGCACAGTGAAGCTTTTCACCAGGAGTTCATGAATACGCTCTGCTTCATGCCGACTTTTCTCTCCTCATCTCCAGTGACCTTCTCAAGCTCCTCACTGCTCGTCTTACACATTTTCATTGACCTGCCGGCTCTCCACCAGCGGCTGTCATCCTGCATTTTTCAGCCTGTGTTGACACAGATGAACAGTCACAGCAGATTACTCAGTGGCTCCCTTCTCCTCTCCCTAATTTATTTGCACGACAGAATCTATTTCCCTGGCAAAAAAAAAAAAAGATGCTCAGTTTGAGAACATTTCTTTGTATTCTACCATCATTAGTTCAGTCTAATAAATTATAGCATGAAAAGCTGGTGTTGCAAGAAGGGGACAAAAAAATGTTTACTAATATAATTATAAGCTCTCTCTTAAACTTTCTGGTGCTCTTGTGTCCACCTTGCTAAATAGAATTTCTTTCTGTTGCAGGCCAATAGAGTCATTTTTTTCACTCCTGAAACTTAAATGTGCTTTCTGTTTTGTCCACAGGCGCTATCAGTGCAGATGTGTGACGTGGTGAACGAGATCCAGCTGGAGAAAGAGCGCTGTGAAAATAGCACCTCTGGGAACGTCACTTCAGGTCATTATGGAAAACATATGTAGACTCTCCGACTCTGTAGGGTGTGCAATAGGCTATTTAAAGGAAACGCAAGGCATAGTTAGCAAATATATAGTGAGGTGAGGTCAGACAGTGTGTGAATTTATTTTTCAGAAATACGTTTCTTCAGAAACATGATTGAGTTTCCTGCAGTCAACTCGTCCAACAGCTTATGAGTTTAACTATGATAGAGTATAGCATAATGTTAGATTTCATTCAGACTTTTTGTAATCATTCCAGTGTTTGTGTTTCCAAACCACAAAGCTGATTTAGCATACAGGTTAAAGCCCGTTAAAAAAGAAAGTGTCAATTCATGTTCATCACTGTCACAAGTCAACAAACTGTAAACACACCGATGTAATGACATATTTTTAGATTCAGACTAACCAAGCAGAACACAATTTTCCCACCTTCATTTTGAATAAGTATTCCTTTTGAAAATAGTATCTTTCTTGAACTTCCAACAATAATAATCATCAGTATAAATTAATTGTCTCTACATCTACACGCACACTACAAAACAGAAGTCCTAACAGCGGTACGCGTCATCGCTTTTGTGTTGTTAATGTGCTATTTGGTAAGTAGGTAAAAAGTTCTTGAAAACTATAATTCAAAAAGCAGGAAATTAAGAAGGTAGATGAACAGGCTGCAAGTATAAAAAAGTGGTGGTGGAGGTGGCAGGAAAGTGAGAAAAATAATAACAATTATTAGAAAATCAAAGCTCAGAAGCCTCACCATGGAAGAGGTGAGACAGGAGGAGTACCAGGTAAACCGACAGAGACTGCAGAATCAGCACCAACGAAGAAGACAGTTTTAAGGTGACCTAAATCCCATGATGACACAATGAGGTGTGCAGGAGACGCATAAAGGCAGGACATTAAGCCACGAGAGGAAAAATAACTTTCGAAATAAAACAGGAAGAGACTGAAATAGAAACATGTAACACAATGACATACAAACAGCGGGAGACAGAAACAGGGAGGCACAGCAGTAAGCCATAGGAACAGGACACCACATGCATACCATAACAGTAGTACACTTTTATCCTGTTAAAGTGGGTAAAAATGCAACAATGCCTTTCAACACAGACACCAATTTAGATTCAAAATGTAATTTATGCTTCTATTTTTGGCCCACTGAGATATCTGGTTGGCTGTCCTTCCTGTGACTTTAAGAACGCAGTGAAATATTGATGTTAAACATTGTTGGCACTATCTCCATTTCCTTTCATTTTAATAAAAAAAATCATTACACATGCTGTACATACGGCATGCTGCGTTAAGTGAACATACAATGGAAACAGCATTCTTTATCTCTGCAATGGCCCTCATTTTTCTACTTCCCTATCTCTTTCCTCAACAGGAACGTAGTTGAAGTTGCACTTAGGGGTCACATCCTGAGTAACTGAGTTAACATGAGTGTTTGTGAGAAACCATAACTTAAAGCCTATGGCTGTGCAACATAATACATCAAGGGATCCTTCAACAGTTCCTTGGTTTTCTTATAATATATCAGACATTAAAACATTTTGATTCTAAGTAGATTTTAGCATGTAGCATCAATCAAGTATAAACATTTTATGAAAGGACAAAATGGTTACTGCACAAGATGTCATAAAGAAGCTGTTTGTTTGCTTTGCATTGCTTGTGTCATCATTTCCTGGAGTTAACTCAGGTGTTATAAGTCAAGTAAGTAAGTCATGTATTTGAATGCTGCAGCTGAATAACACTTTCAGACTGCTAGGTTTTCACTTTTGTTTTTAAAAATTATTATTTAGAAATTAGTTTTTTTTAAATGAGATTTTATTAGATTAATAAAAATAATAACAAATTATAAATAAAATAATTAAAATAAATTAAAATAATTAAAATAAAAACAATTTAAAAAATGAAATATGTTTAAAATAATAATAGATCAAAGGCAGTTTGTGGAAATTTTAATATGTTGTTGTATAGCTAGGCACCAAGTGTAGAAGACAGTTATCCTAAACATAAACCTTGAGGATTTGCATCAGAAAAGGACATCAGTGTAAAAATCAACCAAATCAAAACTGCACAGCAACCCACTCCTTGTGAACAAGAGCTGCCAAAAGTAGCTTTTTATTATGCATAGTGTGTGCTTTTTTAAGCCTCAGTGTCATGTGAGAAACAGAAATTTCACACTTACTAATGAAATGAGCAGAACTAAGAATAACAAAGAACAAAAAGCTAAACAAAAACAAGATAAAAGGGAACTGTAAAAATTAATCTACCAAATGTACAATATACACTCACCAGCCACTTCATTAGATACACCTGTTCTACTGCTTGTTCAGTTGCTGGGTGGATTTAAGTGATTTTGTCTGTGGTATTTGAGAAACTGCTGATCTAACAAGATTTTCCCACACAATAATCTCAATGGTTTATAGAGAAAGGTCCAAAAAAGAGAAAAAAAACTCCAGTGGGTGACAGATCTTTGGGTAAAAATACTTTGTTGATGGCAGAGGTGAGAGGAGAAGGACCAGACTGTGTCAAGCTGATGAGAGGGCAACAGCAACTCAAATACCCACTTTATACAAAAAAGGTATGCAGAAAAGCATATATGAATGCACAGTATGTCAAACCTTGAAACAGATGGGCTACAGCAGCAGAAGACTGCACTGTGTCTCACTCCTGTCAGCTAAGAACAGGAAACTGAAGATAAAGTTCACACAGGCTCAGATCAGAAGATTACAGAAACACTGACTGCTCTGATGAGATGATCAGATTGTAGGGTCAGAATTTGGTGTAAACAACATAAAAGCATGGATCCATTTTGCCTTATATCAATGGTTCAGGCTGCTGGCGGTATTATGGTGTGTTTAATAATTTCTTGGTACACTTTGGGCCTTTTTGAGCAACACCGCAGCCTACATGTCCATCCCTTTATGACCACAGTGTACCAATCTTCTGATGGTTGCTTCCAGCAGGATAACACACCATGTCACAAAGCTCGAATCATCTTAAACTGGTTTCTTAAATATGACAGTGAGTTCACTGTCCACAGTCACCAGATCTCAGCAAATCTGCAACAACTATGGATGAAAATCGCCATCTTTCCAGAAAATTGTTTAATCTATAGAATTATTATTATTATGAAGGTAGCTCTAAAGGCAAAAAGGGGCCTAACTCCATATTAGCAAGGTGTCTCTGATAAAGTGTCCACTGAGACTCTCAGGCTGTACATTATCTCAGATAAATGTCAAACTGATTAAATATTGACTGTGATAAATCAATATGTTTAAAAATAAAATTCATCTGTTGCTTGAAGACTGGAGGCTTAGAAGATGAAACCACCTTGAATGGGATTTTTTTTAACCCATATTATGACAATAGCAAAGCTGTAAACCTGTAACTAAGTCCCTCAAGTGAAACTGAATGATACCATGCAGCTGCTGCTTGCCATTAATTATTTATTTAATTATGTCGTGGCTGTCATGGTGAACATGATTTCATTTTGTTATCGCGTTGTTGGTGCTTGCATGTGTGTCTGTTACAATATGAGCGATGCCATGTTGATGTTATTATATTCACCTGGCAGGGTGCCAAGGCATGTGGGACATCATCGCCTGCTGGCCTTCAGCTCGAGTCGGAGAGGTGGTTACAATAACCTGCCCGCCTTATTTCAGCTACTTCAGTGACCATCAGAAAGGTAAATCGTTTACATTCAGTTTATGTAAGTGCACAAAACAAGAAATAACAGATGTTCTCTATGTGTTCTTCCGTAAAATAACACACAAGCTTGAGAAGAAGAAAACTAATGCTCATTTAAATGTATGTAATTTTCTTTATGAAGGAAATAATTGCTTTTGTGGCCAAAAAGCCTAAAGATGCCATGGCAGGACTTCACTCAGCAGTGCTGTCATTTAGCCACGGGCTAACACATTTATTTATTCTTTTATAACTGTGAGTATTTTCACATTTAAAACGTTATTTGCATACAGTTGAGCCTTCAGGTAGACACTGAAAATAAAATTTGCTCCTTGCATACAAATGGACATTTAAAATATCAAGGACAGTCACTGGATACCCAACAGAAAGCCTGCAGCAAACAACTCAGGGAAAATTGGATACTGATTCATGAGGCCCATAAAGAGCTTCAGTTCATCATTATTTACACGACAAAATCCATAAAATGTCAAAAGCTTTTGCATGTATGCATTTTATTAAAATGCACAAAGAATAGGCTGAATTTCACCACATCAGCCTAAAATCAACCAAAGCACATGAGTATCAACTTTAATGTTAACACAATCCTTTTTATGTAATAGTGGAGCAGGGAACACAGAGAGGAAAGTGAGGAGAGAGAGAGAGAGCAAATGGGAGGACATACAGGTTGGACTCAAACCCAGGCCTCTGGACATGTGGCATACTGTCATCTGCTCACCCACTGAGCTAAACTGATGCCCATTAATACAATTTTTAAAAGTTGACTCCAAACAAAATCCTCCAGACAAGCTGACACTCCCAGCAGCCTGGTCTCAAGTCAAGCTGATTTAATTTACAGAGCAGATCGAGTGTGGCTGTGGTAAGATCACAGCTCACATTCTGAAAGTTATTTAAAAAAATAAAAGGTTTGATTTTAGCTTTCAAAAAAAAATTAAAATAAAAAATATATATATATATATATTTTAGCTAAAAAAAAATCAAATCTGCAAATCTTGTTTCAGACTTGGTTCAAATTTGTTTCTTTCTATCACATTTTCACTGACTCCTTTCCTGATCACATGCTGTGAGGTTTTTTTTCTGAAGGAATAGATTTTATAAATGCAACTTACTAACATACATCAAAGGAAGCCGTGGAGTGCAGTTTTACAGTACAGAATTCACCTGCATTCGGTCGGTTATGCAGAAAATGGTTAAATTCTGTTACATTTGATTGTAATTTACCACCAAGTCTATTTTATGCTGCTTGAATTGCAGGTAGAAGAGTAGAGATAAGAATTAAAAAATAATTAAATTTAACTCTGATGTGGCCACAAATTACATTGATTTCAACATCTCTCTCTCTCATTAGGATATGGGAGAGAGTGAGACGTAAATGCACTCATGTATAAATATAAATTTAAATATAAATATGTTGTCAGAACTGTAAGGTAGCAGCTGTCAAAGAGTGGCGCTTAAAGAATAAATGTCAAGCACACTGAGGGTTAAAATAAATATATTAAATCTCTAAATATTCTGTTCTCTTGACTCATTTGCAGGATCTGTGTTGCCTTTTGCGATTATATTTTCATATCCCATTCTTTATCTGTCCCTGTCACCTTTTTTTCTGATAGTGTCTTTGACGAAAATAGGCAGCCTTCAATTGATCCATTTTGTGCAGAAGGAGAGCCAAATGACACCTTTTATGTGAGCGTGCACAGAGCCTGAAGCAGAGAGAGCTGATAAGCACTGTCATAATACCCATCATGTCTGATTGAGGTTTTAAGCTAATGTGTTGTCAAACTAATGCACAGAAAGCCTATAGCTATGCTGAGCTTGCTGCACAGTAAACCGCACTGTTAAATAACTGCGTCATCGTGCTGTGTGGAAGGGCATTGTTCTGATTGAAGTGTCTGCACATAATACTAGTGTTCTGTTGCCCGGTACCACCTAACAGATAATACTCTGAGAATGTTGTTGAACCTGCAATGTTATGTATGGTACATAAAGAATTTGAAAAAGTGCTTGAGACAGATGACGGGGTACTTTGAACCAATGCTAAAACTTCACTGAGGTTACTGTAGATGGAATGAACGAACAAAGCCGAGGACTAGATTTAAAGTCTGGATAGACTCGGTCACAGATTGGAAGAAGACTGCTAGGAACCCTGCTTAACCTTTATTCTGGACGAGGTACAGACACAAAGGGCCAAGTTTCTTTCCGCCCCTGCTCCCTTCTTACAATAAATTACCACTTTTTATATCACCAAGAATATTTTTGATCTTGTTAATGGCTCTCTTGGTTTTTTTTTAATCTTTTTGCAATTACATATTGCCTGTCTTGGAATTTTTTTTCTTTTGTTAGCTTAACCTTCTATTTAAACTCATGTCCTTCAGATTTACTCTCAATACCTTTACAGCCAAAGCTTCACAACCATGAATAAACAAAGAAATCTTATTTCTTGACTCTCTTGCTTCTTTCAGTTGAGGAAAAGAAAAAGAAGATCCGTATTGTCACAGATGGTCTGCTTGAATGGACAGACTACAGTGAATAAAGTGAATCTGTGCTGCATTGATGTCTTTGTTTTCGAAACAGACACGGAAGATGTTCTGTATGTTTTGTTTTGTGTGTTTTAGGGGTTAAAGTGAGATTTGAGAGGCCGGAGAAAAGAATTACGTTGAAATAGGTCATGTAATAATTTGTGTGTGAGCTCCAGCAGATTCTTCTTTGGGTAAGGCTGTGATCAGCTGACCTGTGCTGCTCCTCACTATTCACTGCTCTTTGTGGATTTAGTCAACTGAATTCAACAAGATGCACTCTGAAAAAATTAAATAAAATTTTCACTCTCAATAAACACGAAGCAATAATTCAGAGTAAAATGAAACTGAAAAGTATAAAAGCAAAGGTTTATTTATTTGAATACCTAATCTTTAAGGAATATGTGCTTGGTATTAACTGAACATGTACCGATCAACATTTTACACTGTACTTGTGTAACAAAATTAGGTGGAAAATTTACATGTAACTAAACTAGCTAAAGTGAGCATTTTGAGCAGAAATCTTTTTTTTTTGATTGTATAAGCAGATTTCTATACGTTGTTGTTTTATGAGCTGTATTGTAACCTGCAGACACTATAAAGCTAGTGTAAAAGATAAAAGATGGCATAATCACCTCAAAGTAGATTGCAGATTGCAGTCAAGTGAGTTTTGTTTTCTAACCCTCCCAGTTCAAGTGCATAATCCTAGCTAAGGTGGCCTCTGTAAAACAAAGAAATCTGGCTGCCGTTTATCTGGAGTAAGTCTAGGCTATCAGCCTACTGTTTACCTCAGCTGTCACTATATGTCAACATCTATTTACTCTGGAAGAGGCTGAAAACTTTGTGAAAGAAGTCATATGAGTCATTGAAGCTCTCTTCTGTTTGATAACAGCAAAACTGAAGTGAGTTGTTGAGGATATGCTGAACTTTTCTGTCAGTAAGTGCTGCTGTTTTGCTGCTGTTAGTAGCTGTTAGCCTATGTTAGCTGCTGTTAGTTAACATTAGTTAAACTGTTGTTGAAGTGGATGTAACATTGTTGGACCGTGGGGGACCCTATTTCCGATGAATAAAAATATGTATGAACTTTCAGATCTTGAATATGAAGGTTCAAACGCGAGTTCTCTTTTCCTCCACCTTTGGCTTGCTACATATGTTGCCAGTCTTTAGCCACATACATAAAATGTGATTAGGCAGAATGGGGACGTCCGTCTTGGCCACTGTACTCAAGATAGCGGGGCGACATGGTGGCATCAAACTGGTGCCTTATGTACTTTTAATGGCTTGATTAATTCAGTTCAACTCAGTTTTATGTATATAATGCCAAATCACAACAACAGTTGTCTCAAGGCGCTTAATTATAAGTTCATTTGAATGTGACAGTTTGTTGGAAGACATAATTACACAGTGTCAGTGTCTGCTACCGTTGATGTACCCTAGTAACAGTACCCTAGATGCAACCAGTCTAACATAGTGCATCACTGTAAACTTTGTCACAGTACTCCAAACTAACCAACCTTCGAATAACACTTGGTTTCCCAAGATGTTTCACAAAAATGTAATCCAGCAATACATCACGTAGATCCAATATCTGAGTTAAAAACTCTAAAATGATTAAGGATATTACTTGCAGATATCCTTAAATATCCAGTTCATAACTTGCAGAGAAGTCCTTACCTTTGAAAATAATCTCTCATCTTCCTCTGTTTTCCTGTCTTCCTTACATCTTTCTCCATCTATCAGTGACGTGCATTAACGTTTTTCTTCCCTCTCCTGCAGCTGTAATTTAGCTCATTTTGTAACAAGAAGCACACAAAACAATTTGTGTGTTTGCTGGTATTTGTTGAGCTGTTTGAAAAGTTGCGTTTGACATTTTCTGCCACTTAAAAAAACGTTATTCCATTTATGCTCGCTCCTCTTCAATACCACTAGCTGTTCGCTGTAGTACCACCGACCAGAATTTATTTACATCTGAACAAATAAACGCAACACAGGAGGAAGGAAACGGTGAAAGCGGCGACAACATTATTTTCTTATTACAGAGCAAATGTCTCCATGCTGTCCCGGGATGCAACACCAGGCACGTGAAAAATCAACTCCTTCAATGGTACTATGCAGTAACCTGCCTATAGGATTTAATCACTCATCAATGAAGGTGCCAGCCCACGAATGCTATTGCTAGATAACTGATAAATGGAAATCAGTATTTCACTTTTACAAATGTTGGATGGTTTCCTTATTCTTGTTAAAGTGACTGCCTCTGACATTTTTCATTTTTGCTACACCAAGTACATTTTGTGCTTTCCAGATGTGGTTACCAGATGTGATTTCTAATAACAAAATAAGAAAATGTTTTTAATCAAAGTACCTAGTGTCATGGACTGCGGTGTCAGACCACGGAGTTGAGGAAAGGAGGACCCAAATGCGAGACTCGTATAATGCAAGGTAGTGAATTTATTTGCAGTGCGCAGTGCAGGTTAACTATTTACAAAATCCGGGCACCGTAGCTCTCGTGGCGATTCTCCCCTGAATCCCACACGGTGCAGACGTCCATGAAAACGAACTGTGACAACTCCAAACACCCGGTTCCCAGCCGTGGCTCCGCTCCGGTGAAAACACCGCTCCTATCCCGATTCCTAGCAAACACAAAACAGAACACTCTGATCACTAGGCAATTCCCCGATAGCGAGAGTACCTCCAATTCACCGGATAATCCACAGCGGTACTAACAGGGTGGACGCATAATGATCCCGCGCCGACTGAAGCCCAGCCACACTGTTAAATAGGGTAGCTCCTGATGACAGTGATCAGCGACAGCTGGTGGCGGCTGACGAGAAACAGGTGCGGCTGGCTCCAGTGCTGGGACTCCCTCTGGCCTGATGGTGCCTGAAAACCAGACCTCCCAAC
>VVHJ01055013.1:0-10322 GCA_015107715.1 Tylochromis polylepis
ACATACACATATACACATACACATATACACATACACATATACACATACACATATACACATACACATATACACATACACATATACACATACACATATACACATACACATATACACATACACATATACACATACACATACACATATACACATACACATATACACATACACATACACATATACACATACACATATATATATATATATATATATATATATATGTGCACACACAATCTCAGGGGAAATAAATTTAATTTGGTTGAACTCACCTCTCATTAGTTTTAAGTTACTGACCAGTGTTGTGATCAGTGTATCTACTTCATTGCCATTGAAAACATTTAAACATTACTTTTAACATCCTACTCATTGCTTTTCTCTTTCATTCTTTTATAGCTGCAGGTTGAGGCTTCACCAGAGCCAGCCGTTCAGCTCCTTCCCCGTCTGTGTCATATAGTAAAGGGGCAGCAAGGCTATGGCTTTAATCTGCACAGTGATAAGAAAAAGCGTGGCCAGTTTGTTCGTGCTGTGGATCCCGACTCACCTGCTGAGAGTTCAGGCATGCGTCCTGGAGACAGAATACTGGAGGTAAACTAAAATGCAGTCATTTTTTCAATACCTGGTGATTATTGGAAGTCTTCATTTATCTTTCAATAATTTGGGAATAACAACGGCAGTTCCCATCAGTCTGTGTGAGAGAGTGATGTCTTTTACTGGCAAAAAGAAAGGGAAATCTCATGGGATAATCATGGACAGAGATTTTTAGTCTGTGTTGGGTAAAGGAAGTGTGAGGAGGCAGGAAGGGAATTCATGCAAATCATTCTGGATTTGATCTTTTCACACCTCTTGCTTGTCACGTAGTTTTAAAGCTACTCCCTAATCTTTGTCCTGTGTTGTGCCTTTAGGCTCTTTAATTAATCTTCACTGTCCTACTTTTGTCTCCAATGCTGTTCTGTTTTTGTTTTCTGTCTCAGGTGAATGGAGTGACCACAGAGGGCCTGAGGCACTCAGAAGTCGTGGGGCTCATCAGAGCAGCAGGGGATGAAGTACGCCTCCTAGTGGTGGACCAGGAGACAGATGAGCTCTTTAACAGACTGGGAATCATACCTACTATCACCCACATTAAAGGTTAAATAGTACCTGTGCTAATAGACACAGTTATTTTTATTCTTGAAAGGAAATGCTAATTGTTGTTTCTGTTTTCACAGAGGTGTGCGTGGATGACCCAGCCCCTGAGAATGAGCCCTCTCCAACCACTGAATTCTCTGCCACAGATCCACCGATGATAAATGTCACCATGACAAACTCCCTGATCACAAAACTGTCTCCCAAGTCCCGTACCAATGGCAGCTCAGCGTCCCAGTCCTCCAGAAGTTCCACCACCCAGTCAGAGATCAGCAGCTCAGACATGAGCTTTCAGGTGAGAGAGGAATTATTTACGAGACCCATCTTCAGGTTTGAAAAGAAGGCGACTGGACTTCTTTCAAGTTTTTTGAAGATGTTTCACCTCTCAGCTTCTTCAGTTATAAAACCAAAACATGGTGAGTCTCAGACATTTAAACCCTAATGGGGGTTATCCCTCAGGAGTGATCTTAATTCTTTACGTGCAGATGCACAATAGAGTCTTGTTTGTACATTTGCACCTAAAGGTTAAAGCTCACTCTTTCGAGGATGCCAGTGTTCACATTTTGGAGCAAGAAGACAGATGGTTTGAAAAAGGAGTAAAGGAGGCCCTCTATGTCCACTGTGAATGACCATCTTTGAACAGAGGGGCTGGCTTATGACACCCACTCTCAAGCACCTATAATGCACTCTTGAGATCCCTTTCCAGGTGCCTCCACCCCTACTCACACCTGATGAGGATCCACACCTTGCATCTGGTGACCTAACTAGGTCTCACCTTGGTTTCAACCAAAACCTCTGGTGGCAATCACTCACACCTTTTTTCACACTTTGGCATATTTGATGACCTACATGATTACTACTGGGTCAACGACCACCTCCTAAGGGACGATGCCCACTTGGGTTTAAATACCTTACTCTCAGCCTTTTGGTTTTAAAATTGAAGAAGCCTCTTGGATGAGAGGTGAAACATCTGCAAATAACTTAAAGAAGTCCAGCTGCCTTCTTTTCAAGCTCCTAAGACTACCATGACCTGTATGACTGAGAACCTGCACAGAAATTATGTACGAGACCAACAATACGATCAGAAAATGACTGTGTAATTAAAGAAAGTGTGTTTGTGTGTACTGTAGATCCCTGATGAGGATGACAGTCATATTTCAGACCCTTTTATGGACAGCGGTCTGCGTCTTAGTCCAACAGCTGCCGAGGCTAAGCAAAAGGTCCTCGCCAGCCGCAACAGGAAGAGAGCACCCCCTATGGACTGGAGCAAGAAACACGAGATCTTCAGCAACTTCTGACCCCAGTAGGGGGAAAAAATAAGAGACTGAAACAAAGTGTGGATTGATATCATGATTGCTGTTGGAGCATAGCTGCACTGTGCAGAGGCATGTGAAAGGAAAGAGCTGCAAGAAGATAAAATGTATAAAAAGGAACATTTGTGGTAATATTCTTAAATTCTATTCTGTGTACAAAATCATTTTAAGATATTGGATAATACTGTCTACATGTCTACTTTCCAGTGTCTTTAAGGACCAAGACATGCCCTGTGGATGTGTAAGGAATCTGGCTGTATTAAACAATGACATTTGTTGACTGGCAGACCATTTACTGCTCTAAAGGTACCTGGATTGCAGAGAGTGTATTAAATCATAGCAATTTCAGAGCCATGAGCACAGTGCTCTCATGTCTCAATGATATTATCAGTACCTCCTGTATTTGCTGTAGATAAATGTTCCTTTTTTCCTCTGTGTATATCTATGTCTATATATAGCTTTTTTGGGGGGAAATTATTTTTTTCAATTATAAATGAAGTCCTCAGACTGGCGTCCTGGAGCAGGTAGTCACCATATGTGTGTAATACCTCAAATTAGGTACCATGTGACTTTTAAATGTGAATTCAGCACTCTTAAATGATCCACAGTGATTTCTGCACCGGAAAATATTTAAAAGATAGACTGGTAGCCTCTGATTACTTGTTTTAGCTTTGTAAATTATTTTCTTGTCAGTGTGTCCATTTATTTCTTCCTGTTTGAAATAAACTTTCATAATATGAGCAAAATGCAACAGCAATGTTGTAATATCCAAGTCTGACAAGCATTCATGTGCAAGGCCAATCCTAATCTTCTTCCAGCTGCTTTTTTGTTGCACTGTATATTTAAAGTGTCTTTAAATGTGAGATGCTTTGTTACCTGCTTTGATTGTTTAATGCAATCTTATAACCTACTTTATTGGTCTTAACTTGCTCAACTAGCAGTTTCTCATGAATGTGATGATCCGTTCAGCTGTCAAACCACCATCCCTTTGCATCTTTTTCCATTAATCCTACCAAAAGTCATTAGTTAGCAAAACTGCTGGTATGAGAAACTTTAAGAATCAAGTGCTTCAGCTTAGTGAAAGAAACAGCTGCATGATTTCAGTATAAAGGTGTGTATACATGTACGAGCCAATGCAAGTCTAAAGGTGTCATTTGTGACGACTGCTGCTCAACAATTTTCAATTTTATTTAAAAAAATTAAATCCAAAAGATCTTGTTAGATATTATTTAGTGCAGGTGTATTAATGCAGAAAACAACCATGACATTCTGTTCAGGTGAAATTATATTTTTAGGTTTGTTCTTCAAGCATTTTAGCAAAAACCAGACCAGAGTGAACTGACACTAAAGTTTTCATGAGGGTAATATCTGGCCCCGTGGGACCAGCAGCGCTTCCTTTCTTCTTTGTGAACTCAACACCTACATTACATCTACTGGGACATGAACAAAAGGCTGAATAAGGACACCTACAGAAGATGAAAGCCTGTTCATATCAGTTTACAGTTGAAACAAACACATAGAAACAACTGAGCCTAGACTTTTATCTGTCAAAGCCAGCGAGTCAGCTTTCTCACAGTTTTTGCATCAGATGCAGATTTTGTGCGCTGATCTAGGTGTGATGGTGTCTCAATTCAGAGACAGAAAAGAATAGATAAGGAGGGAAACACTGGGAGAGAAGTGATCAGACAGAAAACAGCTCAACTCAGGGGTTTCCCTGAACTTTCTCCACCCAAACTTCAGGCTAAATATTGAGGTGGCGCTCTGCTACATAGCAGAAACTTGAAATCACCTGTAATACGGTGCTGGAGATTTCTCACGGATCTTTGGTTGTTTACATAATAAATGTGGCCTTGGATTATAAACTGTAACATTAGGGCTGGTGTGTTAACATTTACAAATACTGTATCTTCACACTATGTACAAACAGGTATTCGTTAATATAGTCATTCATTTTTCATTATTTTTACCTTCACTTTTACTTTTGTTTAGTACACTTGGATGGCAGTTTCCTCTCTTATTGTTCTAAATATTTTGAAATGTTTTACATGTTTGTGTGTTTAGGGTATGCAGAACTCTTTAAATTTGAATTTTAGCTGTAGAGATGTGAGAGCTGGTCTTTGTTGTAAATTTTCAGAAAGCAGCATATTCTGTATTTAAAATTAGACGCCAACACAATAGTGGGGGAAAAAAAAGCAGAACCTGGTTTGGTCACTTGAGGCTGGCTCCAAAGGTGAGTCACATCTTCACAGACTCCCATGTCAAAATGGTTCACTTCAGCAATGAAATGACCATGTTTACAGACTGGTACAGAAATAAATGTTTGCTCTTTATAAATAATACCCTCCTTTATAAAAACCTTACCAATTTTAGTACTCACTCTTTGGAAACTGAGTTTAGGAAAAGACCTAAACTTGGGCTTGTCTCCACTTTTAGAAATCTGTCCGTTATGCGTCTCTCCACAGGCAGTGCTAAAGGGGAGGGCCTGGGGTGGCAGTGGCTCCCACTGAAATTGTATTGTCATGTCAATGCAACCATAAGGAGATCATTTGTGAAAAACAGTTTTGTTTTCCTCATTACATCACTGTAAGGATGGATTCCCTCGCATGTACTTCACACTAGTTTGCAAACTGTAAACAAAGCTTTATGACGCAGTGTTAGTGTTCTAACACATTAGCTCCATTACCTCATCTTTAAATCTTGTGATTGAGTGCAGCTGCTTTATTATTGTATATTATTGTATATGAGTTTATATGAAGGCTGGACATCTGTGCACGTTAGCCGTCATTAAAACTCACTGAATTCTCCTTTTTAAGCTTTTTTTTTTATTTTTTTTATTGCTGATAGAATTTTTTGATTTCCCACAAACCTCTTCAACTGGCTGTGAGACCTCCATAAAATATCCTGGAAACAGTTTTGAGCTGTGTCTTAATTTTTTAATTGAATTATCTGACAAATTATTCGTCTGAGACGTTTGGGCTTCAGTCTTGGTGAGTGAAATTCTTGTATTTTATCGACATAATTAGCAAGTAGCCTATGTGTGTCTGTGCATTGTAGCTGTACAGTTTAGGGAGTCACTTCTGACTTTAAAAATATAACATGGCTGTGGCCAAAATGCTAACATGGAGCTTCAAAATGTAGACTCCATGAACTAATGGCTGGTGTTAACATATACACTCATATATGCTCTTTTAGTTCACAATTAAACGTAGCAGATACAAGATACAAACATGTGAATAATAATCAAAAGAAAAGAATATGCCACTTTTTTTTCTCTGTGAACACCTACACATTAAACTGTTCTCAGATCTGGAAGCAACCCTTGCAGATTAACAAACACTACTGATTTGAAGTAATGTTTTTTGGGATAAAGGTAACAGTTTAGCAGGACTGCTGAGATCTTTGCATCATTACTTTTCAGTACAAGCGCCAGCTCTGTTGTGAAAACTAACATCTGTCTTTGTGCCACGCAGAGTTCCTGATGAGGTGACCAGAGGAAATTCTGGTGTCATTAATATTTCTAGAGATAACTCATGGCTGAACATGATGGAGTTTGCAGCTCAGTTTTGGATGAACAGAAAATACAGCACAAAAAATAAATAAATTATTAAGCCTTGAAGGCTAAGGATTTTTACGAGTAACATTCACACCAAACCGTCATCCTTTGATAAAAGACACTGGACTGGCAATTGTAACAACCATCCTTCAGCATGCATGTCAGGATTTATTTCAAGAATCCACTATCCATCTGGATTTTCGAGATTACACACAAACTAAATCATATAATTGACTGAAAGCATTTTTATTTCTATTCCCATCTTCCAAAAAAGGGAACACAACTGGCGAAGAGTAATTCACAGAAAAACAAAAAGTACCAAAGTCTTTCTGCCAAACTGCAACATTATCATGCTCTTTATTATATGAACAGAACTGACACATAAACCGCTTCTTCTCCTCTTAAAGAAGCTGTGATGCCCCCACTTTCACTTCAAACTCATCATAATCTTGACTGGCACTGAAGCAGACAAAGAAACAAAATACACGACCTTGCTAATACAAAAACTGCTCATGAAGATAAAAAAATAGCAGTAAAACAAATAAAACAATACTAAAAACAAGCAACCACAAACATTTTTGTATGTGTTCAAGCTTTGAACTAAGAGACAGTGGCAATAGAATTAAACTGGGGTTGAGATTGTCTCATATTTGAAATAACTAAGGATTGGTTTGATTATCTCTACGGTCACAGTCTAGGTCAAACCAAGTACCACTGCATGTTTCCGAATGTCCACATGCTGCAAAACACTGGCAGATTATCAAATGAAGAAAAAAAACAAAAAGAGATCCCTGTGGTCAATTTTGCTGGAAAAATCTATCCCTAAAAGCCCTGCTGTGCGTCTAACTCTACACCAGCATGACAAACGAGGTGACTATTGGAAATAGCAGCTCACCTGTACTCACTGTCTGCTTTTAAAATTTCAGTGGCTATTGCTCTTTGGCAGTGTCCTAGCTCTTATTATTTTAAGTGTACTGTGCTCTTGTCTTATTGTGATTTGAGGTGGTGTGTTGGTGTGTAAAGGGCAATCATTTTATTCTAAAATATCCATCAAACTCCACACATACACACACTTTCACACATACACGCACGCAAGGTGAAAACACCGACACTGAGCATGCACACAAAGTATGCTGGGGCAGGCTACAACCTTTCCAAATAAAGAGAAAAAATATCATTTGCATCCCTACTGTGCACACATCATATCTAAACTATCAAAAACATGCTCATAGGTAAAAAAGGTACTCATGCGCACCTACACATGCAGGATCACGCACACACACACACACACACACACACACACACACACACACACACACACACACCTCTCAGCAATATGGCAAGGTTAGTCATTGTAAAAGTGCGGATTAGTCGCAGTTTCACAAAGTTATTTTTATTTGCCATTTAGTATTGGGATATTTTTGCCAGTCACAGACACTTAATTTCACAGTGCAACACAGTATGACAAACACTGACATTAGGGTCAAGACATATCATATGGGTGAGGTTAAAAAAAATCCATACAAAAAAGAAAAATAGGTAAAATAAAATGTAAAAAAAAGTGCAAAAATCAACTTAACAGTCACTGAAAATAGCATTAATTCATTTTTTGTGTTAAGTGTGCGAATTTAAATCCACTATATAAAAACAAAAACAAAAACAAGAATCATCAGTAGCAGCAAAAAAAAGGACCAGTTTTAAAACATTACAAAGATCACAATGACACTGCCAATCACTGTTTTACTTAAGATATTGATATGGCATCAAATGGATATCAGTACGAATGCAGACAAACATGTACACGCTCTCACACACGTGCACGCACGCACGCACACACGCACACACACACATACAAAAAAAACAAAACAAACACACACGCACACACACTTGGTCACAGTTAACAGGTGCTAAAGGACATTGCGGTGGGAGTCAAGTTTTAGCTCGGTACCATACCAAAAACAATACACATTTCACACACTGTTAACACAGAATGCTGAAGTAAGGATTTACAAAATGCACATGCGCACACACACGCGCGCGCGTGCACAGTCACACGCACAAAACTGCACAGAGACAACTAAAAATGTGATTTTCTTGGTAAGATTTCCTCCCCCTCTGGTGAGAAAACACATGTGTTAGCCCTAATCCTCCCTTCCTAGAGGAATGGTTGCTGTGAAGCCACAAGGAAAAGATGCTTACTTTTTCCCCTCCTTCTCTCTTACTCTAGTTTGATCAGGTAGAAAATGTGACAGGAATACATCTGATAGATAGAAAGCTCTGTGAAGCAGCACTCTGGTCAAAAATGTAGGTAGGAAACATAGATGAAGATAGCTAGATTATCTTACAGTTAAGTATCTTTTCAGTGACTATGGATGAAGCAATTTATATTGAATCCTATTCCCCGGAAAAGAAATGTATCACCCAGAAAATGAACAGAGTTTAGACACCTGTCGGTCCCTAACTACATGTAGTAGGTCTTGAAAAGTCTAAATTATAGTGCCACCCACAGTCTGTTACATGTACTGAATGTACAGCATGTGCAAGTTAAAGTGTGAGAGTCTGTGTTCACTGGTCTGTCTCTGTCAGTCAAGAAATCTATTACTCTTAAGTTTAAGAATCCCATTAAAATCTCAGCTGTCCCTGTCCTCAAAGCCAAGTAACAGACCTTTCTGTGGCTCTTTTTTCCCTTCCTTATAACTGAATTCCCTCCCTCTCTTCCCCTGAACTCTCTCTATGCTGGTATCTTTCCCTGCCTCCCTCTTCCCCATCCCGTCTCTCCCTCCATCTCTCCTCTGTCTCCACCAGTTAGTTTTTCTGTGTCGGGTCCCTGCCTAGTTAATCTAGAGGTGTCCTCCCTGTCCCTCCCTCCCACCCACCCACCTACCCTCCCTGTATGGACAAACACATAGGGCGTGGGGGCCGTCCATCAGGGGGAGCGGCCAATAGCATCCCTCTCCCTCCCCCCAGATCAGGGCAGTGCAATACACAGATGGATGAGTTTCCCATTCACCCTTCTCCTGCTGGCTCACCTGGAAGGACCGAAAAAGTGAGAGAGACAGAGAGAGAGAGGGGAAACACAAATAAGTTAATATTAATCAAATGCAGCTTGTGCCTAAAAATGCAGTTTAAATGAAGCTGGATGTGGCATTACCTCTTAGGTGGGTGTAGAGAATCTAAACTCCATAGCAGGCTGCCAGTCTCTCCTTCAGCAGTGGTGGGAACTGCTCCGAAAACTGCTGCCAGTTCTCCTCCCCAACCTGCTCCTTAAAACCATGCAAGATCTGTGGAAACAGACAGAAAAATGGCATCTCTTCAATATCTCAAACAAGCAGGAGAAGTGTACTGATCGAGAAACAGTCCAGTGAATCCAGTGATTCAAACCTGCTTGACTTGAAAAAGCACCTCTAATTACAGCCACAGGTTCTTCTGTTATTACCTGCTCTAACTAACACTAAGTCTTTATATGCTACGCTGCAACCACTTCTTACTGCATTACAGACCCAGTGAATGCATCACTTGTGGTCACATTTTAACCACCACAACTACAACCGAGCCAGCAATCCATCTGAAGGTAGCTGGTTAGCAGCGATTCAACTTTCAAAATAATGCAATAGTTCTCTTAGAGGAATATAAAAAATAAAAACTGTTAAATGAGTAGCCATACATAGCCGGGAGTCCCGCCTAAGTAAAGTCTGTGTGTGTAAAACAGTGTCCAGTAAGCGATTACTTCAGTCAGGGACATGGCATCACCCAATAAGCATCACCCAATATTTTTTGGAGACCTACGCCATATTTTCCTACATTTCCTATATTTTCCTCTGTTGAGGAGATCCAAATCAGTTTAGATCAAAACAGTATAAAGCTAAATATATAGACCAGGCAGGTTTAGCAATTTCATTTTGTTTGCCATAGAGGAACGGGGTATTATGAAACAGGTCAGAAATAAAATGCATCAAAGGAAAAGTCCTACAGAAGTTCTGTGGCAATGCAATCAGTTTGATCCAAATCCATGTTAAGGATTCCTTTTATAATGAAGCCCAGCACACTGATACATTTGAGCCATTACCGAATGGATCCTTGTGTTTTGATGTTTGTCTGTCTAGTCTGGGGTGCATTACAGCATATATGTAGGGACAACATTTTATTGCTTTTTTAGATCACACTTTATGTTATGGACCCTAAGGGGAATGTGTGCAATAGGGCTGGGTATCGATTTCAATTTCTATAATCAATTCGATTTGATTTGATTCAATTTTGACTCAGACGTCAGAAATATTATAATTCTGATCATTTATCAGTACATATCCATATTTTTATATCTATGTATAAAAACAAAG
>VVHJ01055018.1:0-16117 GCA_015107715.1 Tylochromis polylepis
TCTGATGCGTCGGGTCCGATGCTTTGTGTTTACATCTTTGTGTGGAATCCGTTTACCTGCTCTCATTTGCTCTTTTAGCTGTTTGGTGGTTGTTGAAATGAAAGCTTTAACCTGAGATTCTGGCATTTCTGGCAAAATACATTTATATTTAAAAATTGATTCAAGATTTAATGAATCAATATCACGTTATTCAAGTTAAAATTGATTTGAATCGGAAAATCGATAATTGAAACCCACCCCTAGTTATGATGGATCTATGGATATGTGGTTGAGATTCTGGTCAGACAGGAGTATGAGCTTGACATTTTCCTGAAAAAACACAGATCCCTGAATTTAAACAAACACATATACAAAATTTTGATTGGGGTACATTTAGGCACACTTTATCTAACTACATTGGACCAGTGAGTACTGTCTTAGTATGAACTTTTTTTTCATATATTTTTGATATTGTCATATTTGCCTTTTGAAACTGTTGATTATCCTTGCATTTACATTAAAAGACTGTAAGTGAAATAAAAAACAACATGACTGAGTAAAGTAATTTAATTTCAGCACAGTGCACATATGGTAAAATAGGAAATAGTAGAGAGAAGCTTTAGGCCTGAAGACACTTTCATTACAAAGAGTCTTTTCTTAGTGTAGCATATTAAGGATAGTTAATATATTTTAGAATATAGATACAGACTAATACTTGCTTGTGAAATGTTCTCATTTATACAGCCTTTTTAGTTCTGTGCCTGATGTGTCAATTGGTTTTGGCTTGTGATGTCAGTGCTCTATAACGTGATCTCAGATAGTTCTGAATTCCACTTTTTTTAAAAAAGGTCTGAAAAACAACCAAAAAACAATAACAACAAGAATGTTAAAGAAAAAATACCACAAATTTCTATTTGTTCAATATAGCATCCTCCTTCATTAAAAACTGATAAGATATTTTGCTTTTTATGTCACTACTTTGACACTGAAGTCTAAAACAGTGCCATGCAGTAAACAAAGAGCATAGACCGTTCAACTGTTTTTCCTAATTCCACTCATGTCTCAAAACTCATGTTATGTTTTTATTTTTGTGATGCTAAAACACTGCACATGTCTTTAATAAAACAGACAAAGTCATAGTGGCTGTAATGCTCTACATCACTTAGTCATTCAGTTCTTCTTTGAGCAAGTAATGCTGAAAATCTGTGTTGCAGTGAAGCCACATGTTGTGCATTATGTTGAGTAATGTGCTGTTAAAACTGAGGAAAAACTGACATGTGACCTTAATGAGGTCTGCACAAATCTCAAATAATAAGCAAGATATTATTGTTACAACAGAATCACTTTACTTATGGGGGTGTTTGACACTTTGTAAAAGCTTGTTCTATTAGAAGCCTTGGATAACAGCTTCCCCCAAATGGCACCTAAACTAAATTTTTTCCAAACCATGATTTCATTAGTTGCTGTTACAGGATACATTTAGTTACATAAACGTCACTCTGTGTTGCACCAAACCTACTAAACCTACTAGCAGCACAGTGAGAGCTGCACTGATCCACATGCAAGTTGCTTGGCTAAAACAGAGCCAGCTGAGCGTGTTTTTGTGTGAGTGTGTTGCATCAGTGCTGCAGGGACGGAAGAGAGACAGATGTGCCAGAAAAGTTAAGGAACCTCCCTTCCCCTGTCTCCTTCAGAGATCCTCCCCATTCCCCCTCTCCCTGTGCTCCTCATGCCCAGCGATTCCATCCTTCCTCTGTTTATTCATGCCCTCAGAGGTCAACAGATGTGTTTCTCATGAAACATTTATTGTGATAATTACCAGAACAGAGGGCAGCATACATAAATCAGATTTGCTCACCCCAGGAAGAATGCAGATATAAGAGTGTAACCATGCATGGGAAGCATGACTACTAAGGCTAGTAGATATGTCTTTGAAGACCAAGATGCACACATGAATAGCTTGATTTAGAGAGTGACTGAGAGAAAGATGAGGAATATATTCCTACAAAAAAAATGGATTTATCAAACTAGTTCCACAAAACATGAAAACAATACAAGAAATGATGAAAGAGAAATGTGCATGAGAGAAACCTAGGTGAAATATCACCTTCTTGCTTCACTAGCCCAGATGAATCTTGACAATACACAATGGAAACTCTTAGAATGAACTCCTTTAACTGCTGCAGGCTTAAAGACAAATAGCAGCTGCTACAGGGGCAATTCCAGAGTCTGTAGAGATCCAAGGCCAGGTCATCTGCAAATGCTGGAGTACAAATGAAGATATTTAAAGTAAGTATAAAGTATTAGTAGCAGTTTTTATTCTAATAATCATGAATTTCAAATAAACCAAAGTAGCAAATGTTGTTAACTGAATGTAATTCTAATGCTAATTCTATTGAATATACTCAGCTTGAATCTTTTATTTAGGACACAAGCAGTGAAAGAGAATTCAAAAAACAGCTTTATTTTCTGCTGCCTACATTGTAGAGGGTGGCTTTACCGCCACATATAAACAGAAAAGTGGGGGAACCCTAAAATTGGTGATCATGGCTCTGCATGGGCAAACGAATCTTTTATCCATCCATCTTTTATCAAGATGGATGTCAGTATAAGCTGTTTCTATCACATTTAACCTGAGACTGAATTTTGTGTAACAAAACTTAACACAAGTATGAAAAAAGTGCTTTTCATAGTTTTTTTTCGAACCACGAAACTGTTTAGCCTGCAACACTGTTCTTTTCAAAGTAAAACTTGAGTCTATCCATTGTACAGTCAGACTTAGCAATGACAACGCACAGACGTCCGAGCTCCATATATCGGTTGTTAAGCTTAACGTGGGAATGCTTTACAAACATTCAGAGATGAACACACACACTTGCTTTACTTCTCTGGGATAGCTTACTCGCAGATGAAATACCGGTTTGGCAGCACGTAGCAAGGCTCCAAATGCTTTCAGTGTGAAGTAACTCCAGACCGCCGACAGGTGTCGCACACCTCAGCCGCTCTATCACGTGACGCACACTGCTCCGACGTGCTAAGGTCACTACCTGGGTTACGCCATGTCGGAAGTTTTGTGAGGTGCTTTTGTGATATTTAATGGATCGGATTACATTTTTTTAAATTTCTCCCCGATATCCGATCCAGTAATTTAGGTCAGTATCGGTCCATCTCTACCGGCGACACCAGCATTTCAAGCCTGCCACAACTGGTCCGTCACCGCTGGTACCTTCCACGCCTGGTCTGGTACCGCTGGCACCTGCCAAGCCTGCCACACCTGGTCCGTCACCGCTGGTACCTTCCACGCCTGCCACGACTGGTCTGGCACCGCCTGCCGCCCAAGGGTTTTAATCTCCGCAGTTGCCAGCCGCCTGCCAAGCCGCTGGAGGAGTTCCATCACCTTCGTCGGTCCCTGGTGAGGTGCCGCTGGCCACGCAGTCGGCCTCCAGAACTGCTCCTGCTTTGTTTGCTGGACTCACTGCTCCTAGTTTTTGTTTTTGGACTCTGTAATCTCAAACTGACTGGTTTATGCATTTATAACAAACATGCTAGATTACTGTAAAACTCAATCTGCAGGATTATCAAGGCATTTGGTAGGATAACTTCAGCTCATTCATAATGCAGGAGCCTTAAGGGAAATTTGACCATGTTATCCCAGCACTGAAGTCACTTTATTGACTCCGAGTTCAACATAGAACTCTTAGTTCATAAAGCTCCCAGTTCCCCCAGCACACCTCTGACTATAACCCAGTCAGACCTCTTAGGTCATTAAGGTAACTTAAACCTATCACCACCTTCTCTGAAGTCTTCAAGCCCCCAGTTCTACATTAATAGAGTTTGGGTTAATCACAATGTGAAGATGCCCACCGTGACTAAAAGGTTGCGGTCTGTGCACTGATTTCTCCCACAGAGTAATAACATTACCATCTTTAAAATCTCCATCTCTGGCTGGTTCAGACCGTCCTTGTCAGGAAATCCCAGGTTTGCAGTCCTGTTTACACTCACTGAGATAAAACTCCTCCTGGCTCAGTGTCTTCCTTTGCCAAATGCTTCCAACTGATGCAGATATGCCATCTCCCTATGGAGGAACTGATCCCAAAGACACACCTGGACTCCATTCATGCCCAATGCAAACACTCTTGTGTGCATATTGCCATATTTATTCTGGTGACCCACTTTCTTTTCTTATGATCTTTCCTTTTTGCACAGGTGTATTTTTCAGGACAGGTGTTTCCAACAGGATCTCAAACCTTCATGTTAATTAGAGCATTTAGACAGATCTGCAACATGACCTGCAGCCAGAAGCGAGCGGGGATCCATCGAGTTCAGATCTTACAGCGTATACCAGACGTCTGGGGAAGTAGTAGAAGCAGCTTTTGTTTTCTGAGGATTAAAGTGAGGATTTCTGTCAGCTTAAACACTCTGAAGGTATAAAGAAAGGACACACATGTTTGAAGGAGCCTTCTAAAGGATACAGCGCTGCTTAATGCAGATGGAGAGTGTAATAAAGTCCTTCATTTTTTTCTCTTTACATTTAGTTTCTTTTAAGTAGTGATGACTGAAAAATAATTTTTAAAAAATAAGGTAGTTTGAATTTTAGTCTGCAGAAAATGGAAAAAGTCTTAGACAGGTTTAGTATTTTTTTCCTTTGTGATTTAAAATGTCAGTGTATCAATCATCAAAGACCAGCAGATGGAAGCACTGGACTGCAACGTTACAATCAGGGAGATGTTTAAGTTTTTACATTAGTTTCAGTGGAGCCTCACTTTATGTCCCACTAATCATACATAAATTAACTGTTTATAAATTACCTTTAGATTCATTTCAATTGCTTAAACATACGCACCATTATTATTGTATATGGTGGACCTTTCTTTGCGGGTGTGTTGTTCTATATGCATCAGTTCAAAAGTGTTTGCAGATGTCTTTATTTCCCTCCCTCAATCTTCAGAGCTGTAACAAAAATTGAAATAATTTAAAACTGTTTGCTTTATTTTCCTCAGATATTAGCATAACCTCCTTGACATAAAATCAACTTTGTACAGCAATCAATCAACATGTATATGGTTTTATCATTAGGAGGTAAGGATGAGCAGGAAGGAGTTAATCCAGTGCAGACCTGGCAGGAGAGCAGTGAACCTCCTAAAAAGCGTCCTTCAACCAGAGTTATTGCTCATCGCTATTGTCAATGATTTTTACAGTCCTTGATGTGCTGGGACATTTTTTCATCACCCTGGAGCCCAGAGGCAGCAGTCAAGCGTGTGACAGATCCTTTCTGTCACATGAAAATTGTGAGGCTGCTTGATTAGTTGTAGAGCGTTTTCAATCGATTTCTCAACCACCCTCATAAACAACACAAATATCAGTGGTACCTTAATAAGGTGCCTTTTATAGAGGGGTTCTAAGCTGTAATTATGTTATTTGTTATTCTATTAAGGAGAGTTTTAACATGGGGTTACCAAGTATTGGAAAATCCTCCTTTGTCTTGTCACTTTAAAATGTTTTTAGTTGTTTTAATGATTTGGGAAGACCTCTGACATCATCAGTTAAGTCTTCCATCAATCAACAGAAGTGTAACAAACTGCACTTCCTCTAATGGAAGCTTCAAACATGAGTCAGTCATAGATTCCCATTTTAAAATCCCAAACTTTACAGCTTTTAAAAGCATGTTTAAAGCTTTTTGGGATAGTTTCTCCTCTTTATAACAGCTGTATAGGGGTGATCTTTGGGTCACCACTTTGATTGACAGCTGTCCAGACCTGAACAGCTGGAGGTGATTGGTATCTACTTCACCTGCACTAATTCTGAACTGGACCTCTTTGTTGAGCTTGGTGCATTTCAGAGCATTTTTAATGGAATAACCTGCTGTATGCCACACACTATCCAAGAGCTCTGTGCTTCAGTTTTTGTGAATGACTGTGAAGCCTTTTACTGGTCAGTTAGTTATCAGTAATTAGCAGATATGTGTGTTGCACCCGTAAAATTTATGAATGCAGCTTCATAACCAAGCTTGCTACCATTACCTGATAACTCATTTCTCTCTGCTGCTCTCTTATTTTTGCCAAAGCCTCAACAGATGAATTCAGATTTTTTTTTATTTGGCAGATTGTTACCTGGATGTCCTCAATGCAACCCTCCCAGGAATTTCCCAGGGATTCCCTGACTTGAACCAGGGATCTTCCACTTGTTAGGTTTAGCCACTACTTGACCGTCTCATACAAATATGGTAAATTTAGGCCTAAAGAACAAACAAACAAACAAACAAACAAACAAACAAACAAACAAACAAACAAACAAACAAACAAACATTAATGCAGTTTTTGGCAGGGGTGGACAGTTAATTTACCCACATTGTCCCACAATTTGAGATACGTGGAAAGCTGGGACCAATGTGGAGGGCCTTAATAATAAGTTTGTATAAACGTACATAAATTTAATAGCAGAACTAAGTTCAGCTTATTGACGGGCCCATCACAACAGTCCCAGTTTATAAAGTCATAAATTTCATATTGAGCATAACTTAGTTCAGCTTATTGGTGGGGCCCTCCACAACAGTCCCAGTTTCTCATGTGGCCCCTTAAGAACATTTATTGCCCACCCCTGAATAATATGGCCCTATTAACCAACTTAGGAGCTCCAACCATAGCTGCAGACCCAGAAGACCCAGAACTGGGATCAAGATGGGTGATAGGAGCATGTGAAGCTGGCATGTATAGCGTATGCAAATTTTGGAAGATTTGATCATGGATCCAGATTTCTAGATAACGATGCTCATGTAGTTTTCATTCAAAACAAACTAATTCTACCCAACCAGTAGACTAAGATCTAAAACCTTCAAATGTAGCCTGGGCTGATCTACATGTCAGTCTGGCAGCCAACAGTGATATCTTTCTGTACTTGACTGTTGGTACAACAGAAGAGAATTAAATATGTTAACATCAGCATTTGGAAAGTTTGACAGCAGTCCACTTCTGTGATGCTGTCAAACTACATTTGACAAGATTGTGTTGAGTTTTTTTTGGAAAAAGCATACAAAAAGTCACAACAACCACAACTTTTCTTAAACTTTTCCAGGCCTGCCCTGTAATTTTCTATCAGCCCTTTATCACAAAATGAATTTTAATGAAGTAAATTTTAAATAAGTAAACTTATTTATCTTCCCCACAAAATGTTATTAGTGAAACACAGCTTCACTTCATATTTTTCTCCCCAAACTCCATGTTTCTCCTGCAGCAGCTCTGCTCCCGACAGTTTGAAAAACACTCATGGAAACAAGCGCTTAATTGCCTAAAAGCCACAATGAGGTTGACTGAGGACTCATCTGAACTCATATTCTCCTTTAGAGAGAATTTCAAATTGTTTTGTGACTTTTGTGAAGAAAATTTTAGTTCAAAAGGTTAATTTGCAGTAGTTAGGGGTCAAGAAAAAGAGGAAATGAAAGGCTCTGTACAAATCAAACATCTCGATCACGAACTTCTCAAGGGAGGAGAGAGAGGGGACCGTGTTCACACAGTAAAAAATAAAAAGAAACATCCTCTCAGCTGGGATTAAACCGGATTGCAAAACAACACGTATACACACGCATGCGTGCGCACGCACGCACACACACACGCACGCACGCACACACGCACACTCAGGGACAGTGTGAGGCAGATGGAACAAACCCTGGACTGTCTTCGATCTGAAGAATGTTATTCTGACCCACTTAGACAAGGAGACAGAGGAAGAGGAGAATCAGTGCGTCTGTCTGCTGGATTTGGGGGCGATGAGTAGCATCTTTATTTCTCTTGCTGCGTCAGTGAAGTGATTGTTAAGAAGGAAATACCCAGAAAATCCCTTTTTTGAAGAGCGAATAAGGCCTCCGTCAAATTACTCCTTCAACAGGTTCTCATTAATGGCTGGTGCTCGTGTTTCATTAAAGAAAGTCGGGGCTCATTGACTGAAACCGAGAGCCTTATTCCTATCGAAAAGTGGCAATGTGCAGCTTGCTTGTGCGCGAAAACAGGTGAAAGGACCGGATAAGTGTGTGTTTGTAAGCTCAGCTGTTGATAACTAAATAAATCAACAAGGATCCGCATGTTTCTTTTTCCTCAAGCAGGAGCTTTATGTGGGCAGATTTCCAAACTTGCAGCTTGTTTTTGAACTCTAAAACCCTGTGCAGCCTGTATAACTGAACAAGCACCTGCTTCATGCCTGCTACTCGCCTTACCTTTGTTGTAATACCATCCCTGTACTTCTGTGTGTGTGGTGGGTTTATTTCCAAGCTTTTCTATGCCTGCAAGGATGCAAACACAGGCAGGCAGGTGTGTTGTTTTGTGTGGTCCAGAAGGAAACCCACAATACTCAGATGACAGACACACCAGGTCGAGGGTGAAAGGCCTTTGTTCCTCCCTTCTCATCTTACCACAAAAGATATACTGTAGGTCGGAGCCTCCATCCTGACACAACACAGCAAAGCCCCTATAGGTGGGTGAGGCGGGTCAGGTGTCAGCTTGAAGCCCTTTGAGTCAAAAGCATGTGATCATTTGTGAACTAACCTGGCAACCACATCTGTCAGCATCACAAAGGTCCTATAGTTTAGTGATGTATGTACAGCATATCAATATTAAAGGAAAGTCAGTTGTGACAGTTCAACCACAATCACAGCTCTGCAGCCTGAAAGCATGTTTAGTTAAACTGAAAACATGTTTCTGTGGGTTATCTTTGCATTTGCACAAACATGTTCATGTGACTGTATCACCTGTGATGCACATCAGGGCTGTAAGACCACTAATAACCATCTGAGACCTAGCCCTAGCTAAAAATGAACTTTTTCTGGAAAAAATAGAAAACAGTTTGAAGTTTTGTTCAACAACTTTTAGAAAGAACAAAAATTATATATACAGTACACGGACAAAAGTGTTGGGCAACATCTCTTAATCTTTGAATTTAGGCGTTTTTAGTCCTATTGCCACAGGTGCAGGAAATCAGGCACCTAGCTTTTATCTTTAAGAATGGATCTTTCCTATGAACTCACTGAATTCGAGTGGGATACTGTAATTGGATGCCACCGCTGCAACAAGTTTGTTTGTGAAATTTCCTCCTTCCTAGATATTCCCCCATCATCTGTGGTGGGATCAAAGTGGAAGCATTTCAGAACCACAGCAACTCAGCCATGACGTGGCAGACCAGGATTGTGTAAATGTCGCCAATGCTGTTGACTCAGTGACTGCAGAGCTCCATGGCTGGAGTTTCCATGGCTGAGCCACTCCTGTAGGTGTTGAATGTAGGTGGCCCAGTATTTTGGTCCATATAGTAGGGTTAGGGTCATCTGCCAAGGATTACTTAGACCTCACAGAGTTAAAGACACTTGGGTTTTGCAGAAATGTGACTTCTAACCATGTGACATTAACTTCCATTTTGGTTGTGTGACAGTCATGTAGGATCAAATGAATAAGGCCCCAGTCATAGTGCCCCGGACACCGGTCCGTGACCATCTGGCAGCAATTAGTTGCTGGGGAAAAGACTCCTGAAGTCCCGGACTCAGGCCTACAGACTGGCCAGTGACTGCCAATTTTCCCTAGTGACCCACATGTTCCTGTGTATTCCCCAACTGGTTGGCCACTAGCGTGTTGCTGCAGTTGTCCAAAGTGTGACTGACAATAAATTTGTCTACTGTGTCCCACTGTAGTGAAACTGGAAATACTGTGACACAAACTGGAAATGGAGACTGTTTGCCTTCAAAGTAAAACTCGTGTCTTTTGTAAAATGTTGGCTACAACTCTGGGTACAACTTTTACTTTGGAGGCAAAGCTTCTCCATTCCTGGTTTGCATTACATATTTACAATTTGTACAACCCCTGGTAGTTTGTGTGCGTTTGCAGACAAACATGAAAAACTACAGGAAACCTCATCAACCTACTGGCAACCAAAGCAATGACTAGGTTTTTGGTTAACCACCATCTTTGCAGCTGATTTTACCCAGCGGCATCCAAGAACGACTGCCAACCAGTTGGGGTATATAGTTTCTCTAGCAACCGGTGGATGTGTCATGTCCAATGTGGTGAACAAATCTCGAGCAATGTGTACTTTAATATTCTCAGAAGAACAAGTAGTGCTGTGCCATAGTGCAAATTTTGGTATTGATCCGATGTCAAGTAAATACACGGCCAGTATTGCTGATACCAATACTATAACCCCAGCTTATGTATGGCACAGCAATGTGTCATGATTTATGAGATGAAACCTACATTTTTAAATTCTCATCATTTTAATGATCACTAAATCAGTGAGTTTTTTACAAAAACAAACCTTTCAGCTTTTCATGCATTTTGAAACCATTTTCTTTTTTTTCTTTTTTTTTTTAAGACCTGAAACGTAAATGTGCCCGTCTCTATAGCACTTTGTGTCAACCTGTGTTGTTTCTATGTGCTATAGACTATAAATAAAACAGTTATGAGTCAATGCAAAAGGGTTCAGACATGTTTCATAGAGCGTGTTTGAGATATATTTTTTCCATTTCCCAAAAAAAATAATTTAAACCATTCACTGGGCTACATACTGAACTTAGATAAAAAATAAAGTAGCTAGTGTCTATCCAATACCAATGCCAGCGTTGGTATCGATAATACTGATATTTGAATTGATCTGCCCACGTCTGAAATCTGCTTTGGCTGAACAACCTGGCCAACCAGAGCTGACCTGGCCATTTGGTAGGTGGCCTTAAAGAGACAGGAGTTCATTTCAGACAGAAGAACAAAAGAGGCAGTGCAGCGAAGTACGATTGGAGAAAATTTATTTTTTGAACATTAAGGCGTATAAACACATTCTCAGACTCAAAAACAAAATAGTGTGTTTTGGCTTCTCAGAAATGTTTCAAACCTCAGTATTACCCTCCATGTCACAAACCCTGCTTTACATGTGATAATGTTTTTTCAGATGTTATAAAGTCTCATGATAGGCACACATGATTCTCATATAGTCACGTTGGATTTATGTTGTGAAACTTCATGTAACCTTGAAGAAGAAGAAGAGGAGAAAAAAAACCCCACAAAACAAAATCTTTGCACATGTAAAATATAATTCCCTCAGAGCTTTCAACCATATCACATGGCATAGACATGGATTTGACATGCTAAGTTGGTAGTAGGTTACAGTGTAATCCAACACTTTCAGGACTGCTTCAGAGGTGAACACTACAGTTCATTTTCAGGTCACAGCTAAGAGCATCGGAGAGGTCAAGAGGTCATAAGGGATTCATGCATGAATTTCAACCAAACACAAAGCTTTGTTTAATTCTTCGTTTGCAGTAGGAGATGAACAAAAGACCTCAATGAGACAGTGACAGAGGAGCTGGTTCTGTAACATGGACAGATCAAATATGCAGCTTTAGCTTGGTCTCATCCCTGCTGTCCTAACAACTTCACTCTGGTGGTCCACATTGTGACCGGTTGGATAACACCAGCCTACAGGCCTAATCACACTTCCTCATCAGGAACACGGAAGTGCAGCGACAACGGTCATGAAATAAATGGACCGTTTCAAAGCAGCAGAGCAGGAAAAATAGGAATTTGATTTTGTTTGCTGCTCTGTGTAGCACAGGATCCCTGCCACCAGCTATCCCACCCTTCCTTATCAACCTTCAGGCCGGACAACAAAATGCACACCCATTCCACATTTCTGGATCCAACTCGCTGAGGTCACTTTAGGCTCGCTAAAGAAGTGCTCCTTGTCTGCTTGTCTCCTGATGGGGATCAGCCACGGTCTTAAATAACATGTTGTATGATTACGGCTGTTTGAACGAAATTCAAACAAGAAAAGAAAGAAGTGCACAGAGATAACCAAGTCTAAGACAATCATTTTCTTTGTGAAGCCAAGAGACAGGAGTCCTTTTCCAATGAGACCAGAGCTTAATATTGTCTATTAAGAAAACAGGAAGCGTAGTGTTTGCCATCCTTTGCAATTCTCCCACAAAGTTGTGCCTCTCATTTTCTTTTTCCTTAATCATCCACTTGATCAATTCAGGGCGGCACTAAGAAAAGAGGGGGGATCGAGTCCAACAGGTGTATCTTACTCCTCTCTAAAGAGGGTGGCTCAGATGTCTTTGTCAGCCCTTCTCGTGTCAGTCAACTTGTTTTCATTAAGCCCGAATGATGGAGCAATGGAGGAAACAGGATAGGAGCAGGGGCGAGTCTTAGACTCCTTGTTTCTGCTCATACTCTGCTGATGTTTCTGCTCTTTTAAATGAAAGGGAAGTACAGATCATAGTGGGAGCACCACTGGTTTCATCTCAGTGAAGAAAAGCAGCACCGATTCCTTTACAGAAACAAGAAAATCAAAAGCAAGCTTGTCTTTTCTTTTGTCTGCCTGTAGGAGGGTAAGAAAGCAAAACAGAAACGGAGAGCGAGCCTCTAATCACTTTTCTCCGTCGCTCAACGTCTCTTCTGCTTCCTCGTTTTATCAGCCAACAAAGGGAGGAAAGAAAAACCAAACAGGGAGAGAAGTCCTCGCTTTCTCTCGTTGTCAATCATTTCCACTTTATCCGTGTGCTTCCCCCCACCCTCGTAGGTCAGCATCCAGCTGGAACATCCGACATGAAGTCGAACTCGTTCTGTCCCAGCCAGAGCTCGGGCAGCTCATTGGCCCGGTCCAACCCTAGCTCCACCACCAGAGACATGAGGACCTCCTCGTCCACGGGCTCAAAGTCGATAATCCCGCCAGCGCCGGAGCCTTGGTTGGCCATGCCAATCCCGACGCCCATCCCGCCTCCTCCGAGGCCTGTAGACGGCCCCAGGTGCTGGTTACCCGCTCCCAGCTGTGAGGCTCCGAAGCCCCTTTGAGGCCCGCCAGGCCCAGAGTGTCCGCCAGAGGCGCTGGCGAGGTTCTGGTAGTGCGAGTTGAGCTTCTGCAGCTGCATACTGGCGATGAGGTGCGGCCCTGTCTGCAGACAGAAGGGCTGTGGCTTGGAGAGAGGCGTCGAGGACAGGGCCGATCCACGAGAGGACGCAGGGCCGGCAGACGGGGAGAAGGGCGCCACGGAGGTTTTGGAGGATGGGTAGTGGAGGAGGGAGTTGAGAGGAGAGGTGGAAGAGGAGGAGGAAGAAGAAGAGGAAGAGGAGGAGGAGGAGGAGGAGGAAGAGGAGGAGAGGTCCTTCATTGCAGCGTGGGCGTTGCCAGGGAACAGCAGTGAGGTCATCACAGGGAAAACCCAGAGCCTGCAGGGGGGAAAAGAAGGAAGACAGAAGAGGTGTTATGTAATGTCATCAAACTGGGACACGAGGCAGAAGAGATAAGCTCGTTAGCCGAGCAGAGGCTCCAATAGCCGGTTACATCATAGAGGGCAGATATCAATAATGATAAGACCTCAGTGTAAGACACTGATTCACTATAAAACATCATAAATTATGAAAAGCTGTTCGTAAAGAAGCTCTTTATTTGCTAGAAAACATTACATTTACACTTTAAATGGAAAAAAAATTAATAATTTAACCTATGAAGATGCATGAAGCACATATAACCAGTGTTTAGATGACAAGCAAAAACACACACACACACACACACACACACACACACACACACACACAAAACTAAGAAAACTGCTTTCTGAAAACAAGCACAGCACATTAGCAACACAACCTCAGAAAATATGTATAATACGTTAAACCTGCCCACACGTTGCACATCATGTCTCAGTGTGACATTTAGAGCCAGAGTTGCTCTTTGTCCACTGCTGCTGGTTTTAAGAGGCCCACTCCTCGGCCATCTATTTGTGCGATGAGAGTAGCACACAGGTGTCAACCGGTTCATTTTTACCCCTTTATCGCTCACACCCGTCTGTCCTGCTTCGCTCGTGTAAAGGCAGTGCGTCATTACGGTAGCAACAATGGTAAGTTATTAAAGCAAAATATTTGCTTAATATTTTTGCCTTTTTTGATGCAGAAGCTCCTCTTTGTTTGCATTTGGCTGCTGGGTTACATGCGTCACTAGAAATTTTAGTGCAAGGCTGTTGACGTCATGAACGCAGTAACAGAGTGGGAAGAGCTTGACAGGGAGGCTCCAAGAGTAAATATCCCATTTATATCTTCCATAGCCTTGCATCAGATAGACGACCTGTCCAGGGCGTACCCTGCCTCTCACGCTATGGCAATCAAGACAGGCTCCAGGCCCTCCGCATCTCTGATAAGGATAAGCAGAAGAGGATGGATGGATGGATGGGATGAGATGGTAGAGATTTGGAAATGGAGAATGTTCATCTTCAGAGTAAAAAGCTGTGCGCTCAACACTGCAGTCAACATGTTTCAAAAGGTGCAACTTTTTAGTTTGAAGGTCAGCCTTCTCCATTTCTGCTGTTGCACAGTTTCACTGCAGCTCGGAGAGTATCTGTTTTTGTAGACAAGTCTGTCACTTCCTTTCATATGACGACTGCAGCAATATGCCACCAACTAAAGCAACCGGTTGGGGAATACTGGTTGTCAGATGGTCATGGACTAGTCTGCGTGACTAGGGCCGTACTCACTTGATCCTACTGGGATCAAAGGAGCCCTCACGACCGCTAACAATCCTACATTGTCATCATGATTGTCACAGTTACACATTAAACATAATGTGGATAGTGGTCATGTGTCTGCAAAACCTTATTGTAAAGATTATCTGAATATAGGAAATGAATGGGGAAATTCCCTTCCTGAACTAATAATAGCAGAGCTAACTTCTGGCTTGAAGAAATAGTTTGGGATGTAGAACCCAGTCAGAGCCACGGACAGACCTTTCACACCTGCGGTGTTTAGTCAGTTTAAATCGAACTGTGGGTCGTTTTCCTCCTTGGTGCGATTCGTTTGTGTGGATGTGAACGCCGTAATCACATTCTGGTGCAAACCAAAACAAGACTTCGATGCAGTTCCAAATGAACTCCAGTACGGTTCGTTTATTGAATTTGTGAATTTGATCCGACCTCAGACACAACTACAAGGCCTTACAAGTTTAAACTAAACACTTTCCCATAGCCAGGTATGCTTTGCATTCTGGGATGTGTCCCATAGATGTGTAGCATGAGTTAGCAACTAGCCACGAAAGAAAAGTAAATTCTCCGTGTTCTCCAATAGTCTCCAACACCACCTTCTTGTATTTACTTCTGTTGCACCCGCCCCAGACACATCTGGCCAATGAGACTGAACATTCTCAAATAGTTTGCATGCATTATGGCTCGTTTTGAGTTCGCTTGTAGCTTTTTTCTGTGGTTTGGTTTCACACAGATCAAATCAGATCAACTGATCTGGACCAAAGTAAACGAACTACAGCTTTGTGATACACACCACATATAAAAGTAACTTTAGCATATTTCCATAAATCTTGACTTATTCCTTCACCTTTTAATTTTCATTCACAAATGTCTTATATGGCTTTGAACACTGACAGACAAACAGCCGCTCTTTTAGCCTTCCTTTGTGATGAGTTTTTTTTAAAGTAAAAGACTATACAAGTTCCAGATATCAGAAAACATTTTCTTCTCAGAATGAGAAACGGATTACTGGGGACATGAGTAACACATGTGACAAATGAGGAAAGGATCACAAACATCCTAAACAGTCAATTAAAACCATTTCCTGACAAACACGTGGCCGCTTCAGACTGCAACAACAAAGGCATTGTTGACCCAACAGGCGCGGTAAATCACTGAAGTCACATCTGTCTGGGGAACGCAGCATGAGGTGAGGCGTGTGTGTGTGTGTGTGTGTGTGAGAGTGAGTGAGTGAAGGAGAGACTGATTCTGTTAGCCCGATGCCTGCTTTTCCCTCTTGACCTATTGAGCAGCAAATTAACCATGAAAAAGTCTGCAAGGAGAAGGCCTGTGGGTACCTACGGGGTTAGTGAGTGTTTATAGGTCTGTGTCTGTGTGTGTCTGTGTGTGTGTGTGTGTGTGAGTGCCTTTGAGGATCTCAAAGAGTGACTGGCTCATGTGGGAGGATAAATACATATGGGCCCTGAAAACAGGCCATATGTCCCTGTAAAAGAGAGAGAGAGAGAGAGAGAGAGAGAGAGAGAGAGAGAGAGAGAGAGAGAGAGAGAGAGAGAGAGAGAGAGAGAGTGAGAGTGAGTGTGAGTGTGTGTGTGTGTGTGTGTGTGTGTGTGAGTGTGTGTTAAGGGAAGAAAGAGTGGGTTGAGT
>VVHJ01055019.1:0-23819 GCA_015107715.1 Tylochromis polylepis
CTAGAGTGAAATCACCACCAGCATTCAGAAGTGACCAAAACATCAGCCAGAAAGCATAGGTACTGAGAAGTGGTCTGTGGTCACCACCTGCAGAACCACTCCTTTATTGGGGATGTCTTGCTCATTGCCTATAATTTCCACCTGTTGTCTATTCCATTTGCACAACAGCATGTGAAACTGATTGTCAATCAGTGTTGCTTCTTAAGTGGACAGTTTGATTTCAAAGAAGTGTGACTGACTTGGAGTTACATTGTGTTGTTTAAGTGTTCCCTTTATTTTTTTTTAACTGTGTGTGTACACACACACACACACACACACACACACACACACACACACACACTTTCATATCTGAAGACATTCATAACATGCTACTGCTTTTTCTAACTAAGCTTTCCCATCTAACAAACTACTGTACGTAGCTTTCCTTCTAAATACGGGTAAGACCAAGTCTGTCTGTGATTTTCATTATTCTGTCTTCTCATTGTTTCAAGGGGTCTCCAGGTGACATCAGACATGTCCCTGTGCTGCACGGGAATGAACATCCTGTGTGTGTCACGTTTGGTCGTCCATCGTGAACCCCTTTCTGTGTTTGTGCACCTTGGGTTGACTGCATGGTTTAAACTGTTTCTAAATGAACACTTGCGTTTTCTTGTTCCATTTCTAACAGACAGTTGCACTGAAAGATGGAACTTGGTCGTAAAACATGATCTGGACTGTACGAATGTTATATTGTTGATCACATGGATTGGTTAGATCGGGGAGTTTTCAATGCAGAGTCGGCAGTTTCTGCCCTTACGTGCAGCAGAATCAGTAGATCTGTGGAGATATCACTGCTGCGGTATTTTTGATTCCCTTCGGTTTTCATGCCTTGTTCCCTCTGGACCACAACATCGTTCCTATCTTAGAGAATGTAGGACATCTCCATGGGTCGTGTACTGCTTATTCACGTGGTGTTCTGTCATATGGCACAATTACTGATCCTGCTATGCTTTTGCTTTAAAAACAAAACAGATTTTGTCTTTAAAGAAACATCCTGACCCTGTTCACTGCTGCAACTGCTGCTTCTCGGTATATCAAGCGGACTTTGCAGGCCATTCACTTTAAGCTCTTAGAGAACTTAAAATGTATCAGCAGTGACAGGGTGGGAGTAATTGGTTTGATTCATAAGCCCATGTTGAGATCTCATTATAACAGAGCTTGAACTTCAGAGGAAAAACAGGGAAACATATGATAAGGGCTGCTTGCTCATTTTCCTGCTCTTCTGAAGGTCACTGGAGATAAATATGTTGGATATAACATAGTGTGTATTTCTGATTAACGACTTGCTTGTCTGCTCTTGGCATGTTGTGTGTTTTGTTTAGATCTGCTTCCAAAGTGCCGGCGAATGAGAAGAAGGAACGACCAGTAAGCACCATGAGTGAGGCCTCTAACTACACAGGCGGCTCGGAGCACGCTGCAAACCCCAGCAGCCCCGGAGGAAGGGTGAGTGACAGGGGGGCTGATGATTCATGCCTGTTAGTTTAAAAAATAATGGGAAAAACAAGTGGATCACATTTTAATGGCTTAAAACGTCTAGATGTTTCTTTTCTGTGTGTGTGTTGAACTTAATTTGATTTAACTTGTAGCCCTCAAGACCTTCTAAAAAAATTCACAACTTTGGGAAACGATCCAACTCCATCAGGAGGAATCCCGGTGCCCCGGTTATCAAGAGAAACTGGCTGTATAAACAGGTGAGTAGGAGTGCATGGCTTCAGGTAATGTTTACTCCAGAAAATGCAATCAGAAATTTAAAGGACAGATCGTATAATTTTTTTTCTCTCGATGCATGTGTGTATCAATATTTTTGAACCACTGTGGTTATAACTGAAATGTTTTGACGTGCAGATGGATTTTTGTGGAAACTTGTCAGGTAAGAAAGAAAAACAAAATTTTGGTTGTACCCTGACTTTTCATCTTACACCACCCTGTTATTAATTTGTGTGAAAGTGCAAAATATCAAAAAAGTTGATAAACATGGAAAAAATATGTTAAACAGCATGTTAGCATTATTAGGCCAAGTATGCTAACGTTAGCAGCACCTCTGATTTCTGCTAGATAGTATTATCTTTGGAGTTGGAGGCAAGGAAAAGCTTGGCTATACAAAGGTGATAATATAAAACAGTGTTGGGTCTGTTCCATTTTTAACTGCAAGTGGTTACACAGCAGCAGCAGTAGTCTTACGATGAGCACAATCTGAGCATTTCTTTGTGCATCTCTGTTTTTGCTCATCCAGCAGGGCCACTGTGTAAATGCAAACTTCGCTGGTTACTTACAGAAGAGTGAAAAGGGGCCAGACCAGACACGCTTGTGCTTCCTAACTGGGAGCTTCATTTAGCGGTGATTGCAGGCGCCCAGTGCAGTTTTGTGAGCACACGATGGGCTCCTTTGGTGCAGCTGCCAGCTGCTTTTTTCTTTGGAAACATCAATCAGGGTGACGTAGATCAAGCAAAAGACTCACAAATCTGCTAGCCTGAATAAAAGCTGGATTTGCACTTTTATTTCCTTGCCTCATTGAAAACTGGAAGCCATTGAAGTCCTTGGCTGAGGGGAACCTGCAGTCCTTCGGTTGGTCCGCTGGTAGAACAAAGTGCCGCAGTGATTGATGTGATAGTGAAAGCCTCCAGAGAGCAAGATTAGACAGAACTTTTGATAAAGTTTATTTATTCTTCTGCTACTGGTGG
This sequence comes from Tylochromis polylepis, assembly GCA_015107715.1. Classification (NCBI taxonomy): domain Eukaryota; kingdom Metazoa; phylum Chordata; class Actinopteri; order Cichliformes; family Cichlidae; genus Tylochromis; species Tylochromis polylepis. The sequence goes on from VVHJ01055019.1 coordinate 2,721, forward strand.
ACACAAGATGTTTAAAACTTGTTACATTTCAGATCTACCTCTTTTATGAACATACGGCGCAGCATCTGGTATTTTGAATCTCTCTTGATACTAATGTTTTAAACATTCTGGTTTGTGGAAGTGAATTTCCATTTCAAGTAAACTGCAGCCCACATGCCATTTGACCATAATGACAGAGTTGTTAAGATCCCCCCCCTCCTGCTTTTGTCTCCTGGTGGAGGCTACGATTAAGGACTCTGCTCAAGTTTTCCATTAAAGTAAACCGGAGAGTTAATACCCTTTACTTCACCCTTCATCCTTTTCAGGCAGTAGCGTTAAAAGGCTTTGAGCTGATACTGAAGAACAACTTAAGCAGAGGAAGTTTTTGTGTTTTGCATTGTCTTTGTGTCATGCCACAAATTAAATTTTCCTGGCTAAATTTGTGAGTCAGAAATTTTGCTGTGCTGATCAGATGACTTCCATAACCCGTCTTCATTTAAGCAAGGGGTTATTTCATAATTTCAAAAATTCAGAGAGGCGTTTTGGATCACAAATGCAAAATGGTGAACTGTCTCACCTGGAAACGTAGAAAGTCGTACACAATTATGTAATACAACAAAGAAGTGATTGGCTGTTAATCCTTAGAGATGCTGTAGCAAACAATTGATCACATGGAAAGGACTGTATCATAGGACTACAGCATGTGCTGAATAGGATAGAAACCAGTCATTTCCCCCCCAAAAAGACAAAGACCTAAAAAAAAAAATCAAAAACCCAGACTTTTGTGGCGTTAATGTCCCCTATTGCTCTGGTGTCTTTTCAGGACAGCACAGGGATGAAGCTATGGAAGAAGAGGTGGTTTGTCCTGTCTGACCTCTGCCTCTTCTACTACAGAGGTGAGTTCAGTCCTGTCATCTAGCAGCACCGGTTTTCGATTAGTAGTTCAAGTGCTGTTGTGACCTTCAGAACAACAAGCGATGCTTTTTCTCATCATTATGTCTGAGTCCCTGTGATAAAGAACATGGCAGCACTAACTGAGAAGACTTATCAGGTGAAAAGCTTACAACATCATCTTTTGTTTTTTTTTCCCACCAAGCAAAGCCAGGTCCTTGCGCAAGACTTTGATGCAGAGTTAAAAGTTAAAGCATACTAACAAGTAGGATTTCACACTAATGTTAAGTCATGATGAAACAAGATGAAACATGTTTATTGAATGATTCCTTTTTATGCAAGTCATGTCATCATTCATGCTTTTACATGATAGGAGTCTGAAAGTAGTGTTAGTAGTAGTTGCACTCAGTTACTGTAGTTTGCATTTTTGTAGAAAGAAACTATTTGGACATTTCAATGCGATTTATTGATTTTATATAATCTGTTATTGGTTAAAATGTGATTTAATGGGTGGTCTATCCTCTCTCATGTTGGACCAGTCTTCACATCTAATATTGACACATCTTTGTTTGGAGAAGGTTTGACGTGTAAACCAAGTGTAAACTAGGTCTGCTGTTTGAAACTGTGAGAAAATACAAGTCTTACCTTTGTATCAGGCTGCACTTCCCAGTGCCACCGCTTTATGCAGATGTAGTCGTCATTTCTGCTGATCAGGATGACATCCAGTCTGTGTTATTTCTGGTGTCTGCCATTCCCGTCGCCTTCTTTCCACCCACTGACTGACAAAAGCCACAGACAGTGGCGGACCCAAAGGCTTTATCCAGATGGATATGTTGAGAAACTGTATCCATCAGCAGAGAGTGGGCGGAGAGGTCATGAACTCTGCTGCTTCATCTGAACACATCTGTTATCTGCTGTTGTAGTTATCACGCTATTTCTGTGCACCAGGATATCCCATGATGAGACTGCTCTGCTGAAGCCTCTGCCTTAGTGTTTTTTGAAAGAGGCAGTGGCAAAGAGCCTGGTTGGTTGCAGACAGGTGACACTGTCAAAAATCCATCCGCCCCTCTTTTGGACATCAGTTAAAGGAGGCAGGTCTCTAACATAACTTCTGAGCAAACAGCTCTACTTCAGATATGTTTGGGAATGTCCAGATTGATGTTACCATATATTTCCCTAAATGTTACTCATAATATTGAGCCTGGAGCCTGGAGATATCAGATATCTGATTCATGATCAGCCTTATTCATTCCAGTCATCACCAATATTTGTTAAGAGACTTTGACTCTAACATAATAGTTTTGAGTAACACACATGCAAACTTGCACATAAACCAGACAAAGTCATTGCCCATATGGGATTGCAGCAGTCACTGTTTTGTTTTCCTGCACTGTTTTGGGTAAGCAGTACAGTTTGCTTTTATGGAATTTGGAGAGTAAGCTACTCTGCTTAAACTTGGGACTCAATCTAATCCCCCCATGTGGAGCGTGCACAATTGTCAATGTGGAACCCTGTCTGTTAACTTAATGAGGATTAGAGCAGCCTAGCTGCATACGACACTGAATCAAGGCTCATCTTTTCCAGTGTTTTGACTTGGTATCCTATATTTATCTGACTAAAACACTGCACAGTTTTTCCTCTCACAGTCCACTTGACTGTTTGCAAATAACGGTTTAAGATGAGAGTTGGCTGTAGTATTGTGGACAATATAGTAATATACTGTGTTTTGTTTTTTCTCTGTAGATGAAAAAGAGGAGGGGATACTCGGCAGTATCCTCCTGCCAAGCTTTCGTATATCCATGTTGTCTGTGGATGATCACATTACCAGAAAATATGCCTTCAAGGTCAGTGCGTGTTTTCATTCCTGTCAGACTTTGTTATGCTGCATATTTTATGGTTTATTACACTTAAAGAAGAAAAGACAGGAATTAGTTTTCCTGAGAAAATGGAAAACTTGTAGATAAGGCCATAAAAATAAATGTACAAGTCTCACAGAAGGTACATTTAAAAACTGGTGCTGCAGTGGTTCATATAGATAGATAGATAGATGGAGGTTGATTGACAAAGTGAGGTGTTTAGTCACTAATGCTAACAACTAAAGTATGCCTCATGTTTCTACACTGTCTACTGACAGTAGTGAGGTAGGACCACAGTACTATGATGCTATTAGTTGACTCACAGGATTCAAGTTGCAGGGCAACGGACTTATAATATGAGATCACAGTGGTGTGTAAAGGATTTGACTGTGGGTTCTTCATAAACCCAAAGAGACAACAAAGTTGTCCTGCCAAGCACAGCCAAACACAGACGCCCAGGAGTCTGCTCAAGGTCTCTCCAACCACACAGCCCACTCCTTTTCCAACTTAGATTCAGGCTGGAAAAAAAAAAACAAGACTGAGAAAAGAGAAAAGCATGAGAGCAGGACACAACCTCTTCAGTTCAGTGATTCACTCAGAAATGGGATGACCTTTTGACTGTATATTTTTCATTCTTAACTTTTCCTGTCTCTTGTTGTGGCCAGAGGTCATATCAGTAAGTGTGTTATTTCTGAAAATTATTGTGAAGCAATTAGAAAAGTTATAGTCTTGTGTTTTTTGGGTTTTTTTTTTTAAAACATTGGTAAACTGCATATTGAGGTTGTTCATGAAGCATTATGTCTCTTCCTGTGTTTGTTTTAACAATATATTGGTTTGTTCACCACGAGGGAACCAAGAGACAACCGACCATGTGTCTGCCATACAGTGCACTGAATGGTAAGTATTGTGGCAGATTTACTTCCCTAATCTAGCATGACTTAAGGATGACTTAAGGATTTGATTTATTGTCATTAACCACTGAGAATATCTCACAAGTCAGCACTGATTCCCATTAGTTACTTAAAAATCCTAGTCAACCAGTTTTTGTCTTCTCTCTTTCAGGTAACTATGTGGATAACTCTTCCTGTCCTTGATCCTGTGTACTGTCAAAGCAGGCGACACATCCCAACATGAGGACGTACTACTTTTGCACAGACACAGCCAAAGAGATGGAATCTTGGATGAAAGTGATGACAGATGCTGCACTCGTGCAGTCAGAGCCAGTCAAAAGGTTTGTAAGAGCTTTGCCAATAAAGTCATGTTTGCTGAGTGGGTGTGTCATTTTTGAATGGCGGGTGGTGGGGGGGTTTGAAAAAGGCATTTGAGGACAGTTCTAAAAACTAGTACTAACAACTGTGCATCACATGGTTCATTTCTCGACTCTGATTTCTGTTTTTCTGTGTTTGTACTGGAAGAGAGTACTTTTAAATTCCCTGTTAAGCCTGTTAAGTTCTTTGGCAACAGTTCAACACCCACTTTTGACATCTCTGGTCTCTGGGTTTGTTGAAGAAACTACGATGTTCTTTCATGTTATGTAACTGTTTCTAGCGCTAAAGTTTATTATGGAGTAACATACATAAGACTGTGGGTGCACTGTGAAGGCATGGTGCAGGTGGTTTAAGGGATGATGTGCACAGCTGTGCTGACTGATCAGGATCACTGACTCATCAGGACAGGGTTTTTTTTTTTTTTCTTCTTCTTCTTTTTTAAGCTATGTTAAATATCTGCCATTTGGCAGGCTGCCTGTCTAATACCCTGCTTTTACATGGGCGAGCAGAAGCGTAATGGTAACGAGCAGTGTAATTACACAGAGCAGGAGTGCCCGAAATCCTCTGAAAGTCTCTGCTAAATGGGACTGTGTGATGCTGCTATAAGATTATCTTATATAACCACACATTGATCAAAACAAAAAGGTTCTGTAATTTCATCTTTTTTTTATTTACTTCATCTCATCATTTGTTTTGCAGTTGTGTAACTGAATGCTCGCAGACTTTTCACAGGGCTAAATGTGTGCTCTGCTGGGTTGGTGGAGGCACAGAAAGATGGAGAAGTCATTAAGTGACTAGTGCTGCTATTTGAAAGTATACAAGTGGAAACTCTGAAGGAATGCCTTTTCTGCAGCTCTCTTATTGCTAACCCAGTGAGCCATGCTGCTGAGAGGAATTTGCCAAACTTTGAAGTTGGGACCTTATGTCTGTCTAAGGTCAGGGCATAGTGGCATCTATTACCTCTAGATAACTCCCTAGGGACCACAGAGTGGTATGCAAGTCTTCTAGACGGGAGGCAAAAGAGAGAAGCAAATGGATTACTGGGATCTGAGCACCACTTTCAGAAGTGTCTCAGCTGAGGTATTGTTTTACTGGAGATATCTGATTTCCTTTTACACGCCTCCCCTTCTCTGGCAGCTGGAAGAGGCATTGTGCACTTTGCTTTAGTTTGAACTGAATTCACAAAGGTAGCACATTAGATTTTTAGTATATTGTAGTATAAACTTAAAATTTTGAATCAAACATCTTTTACAGCAGTTCTAACCAAATAATTAGTTGGACATGAATCCTCTCACCCAGATTTACGGGTGTTCTGGCAAGGGTTAATCACATTAATGACATTTAACCTATTGTCTGAGGTTGTAACAGAGTTTGTACATGAACAACAAATGGAAGGAACGATGCCTGAATACCTTAGTGCAAACTTCCACATGTACTTGTATGACATCATCCAAGCAAGACAAACAGCAATGCTTCTCAGCTCAAACTTGGCTAAATTGGGAAAAAAATATAAACACAACAGAAGACCAAGCCAAATACTGTGTGGAATACAATACAAATGTGGAAACCATTTACGGATCCATTCAGAAAACTAAAAGAGCACTTTTCAGCATCAGTAGCTACTTTAGGCCTCATTGGTTTCATATTCATATCAACAAGACTCCAGTTAGCCGTTCATACAGTTTAATACAGGCTGTAGAATTAAGTTAACAGTGCTTTCAGAGGGGTTGTAAACAGATTAGAAAGGCGGGAAGATAAAACAACATCCCACTCTCAGATTTACTTGAAGACCAGCACATCTTAAGTCTGGATAATCCAAAATGTCTATTGAAAGAGTTCCGGTGTTTTATTCAGCTGCACTTGAGGCAAAGAGGTAAAAAGGTGAATGACAGAGGGAAAGGGGTTATTGTGGGATCGAATGTAATTTGGATCTTTTTATTATTGCCTCTATGTTCTTTGCTGCCTTTGGATTATAGAGCTTCTAATAGATTTTTCAAATCTGAACCTTCTTGTCTCTTTTAGGTTGGACAAACTAAAAGTGGAGCAGTGTGGACCTCAAGAGATCAACCATGTGGCCAACCACAGAACAGAAACCGAAATCCAGAAGAATGAGCGCAACCGTGAGGTTGACCGTGAGCATGCAGCCATCTCCCCCACCACAGAAGAAGAGGAGAGAAAGCAGCGAGATGCCGAGCGCTACGGCTTCCAGAAGGATGGGGCTGACCGTGAACGTCCACTCACCAAAATAAACAGTATCAAACTGCAGCCAGCGCAGGCGGCAGCCATCAAGGCCAATGTGACCTCGCCGCAGCCTCAGACCGAGGTTGATGGATCACAACACAGCCCCCAAGTTAATGGATCTGGAGAACAGCGTCCAGCTAATGGGACTGGAGTCCCTCCTCGGCAAAGTCCCCCACATGAGCCGGATCGCAGCCTGAGTCGGACCAGCTCGATGCAGCAGCTGGAGCAGTGGGTTCGCACACAGAGAGGACGTGGCCAGGACGATGATACCAGAAGGTTGGTTTAGTGCTATGCAAAAAAACCCCCCCAAAAAACCAAAACATCTTGACATGATATTGTATAAGCTTTAAATGTAATTATTTGATTATAAAATGCGTACACTGCAAGAAGAGAAACGATGCTATTCAGATGGCATTGTAGTCTGTACAGTAGCACTAGTTATTTTCAGATTATACCACAAGAGTCGAATTTTATCCTGTTTCCACAATATGAAGTCAAATTTGGCTTTATTTGGTGGAAAGTATGACGGTGGTCTCCTCTTCGTTCTCAGTAGTTAAGAATATTGATGAGGTTTTGATGAGAGGATTTAATAAGCTGGTACTGGTTCTTGATTCCCATCCCTGGTGTTCACATTTTTGTTTAAACAAAACAAACATACGTTTTATTCAAGAGAGTTTGTTATCAGGCCTGTGTTCATATTTGACACAGCTATGCCTCATTCTGTGGTTATTATTATTTTATTTTTTTTAACAAATAGACATACACACTCGCTTTAGACTCTAAAGCAAGTACCCATGGTATCCTCTAAAGTTTAGAGGATACCATGGGTAAAACTAGTAAGGCCTCAGTAAATATTTTTGCGTTGGCCCTCTGTGATAAACATTTAATTCTCTTTCCATTAATCTCTTTCACCTCCTTTTGTCATGACATACATGTTCTCTAGACTGATGTGTAGCAGTCACAAGCCTTTATTGTATACTGGGATTTAAAGACCAGTGAGTGTTTTAGCCCGGATCTGTCAAGCCGTCTTATTATTAAGCTCTCTGTACTGACTTTGAACTCACTGAGGAAGTGGAACTTCTTAAAGCGTTGCTGTCAATAGTAAGGTCTAATTTGTTTCTCAGTAGGGAATTGCTTTGTGAGATCCCCTAAAGACACAAATGTAAACAGATAAAATAAGAATCATCCTTGGTTGATACTTAATTAGAATGATACTCAGCATGAAGTGCTTTTCAACTACAAAGTTTAAACCAAACCAACAAATGAAAAGATTCATAACATGGCATTGCTTTGATAACTTCTTATTGGAATGTTTTTGACTGGTTATATTCAAAATGAAAGAAATCCAATGAGATTTTTTTTTTTTCCAACTATAAACAACTTGTTGCGTACTTTGAACCCGACAGAGCCTAAAACCACTTTCATCTGCTTTTGTGTATGGAATATATGAAGAATTATCAAATTGTTATACCAACACAGATCATTTTAGGTCTGTGTTGGTATAACACCATGCAGGTCATCTACTGTATCATACATGATTAAATTACCTGTTTTTTCTTTTCCCCCAGCATCACATCATACCAGACGCTGCCTAGAAATTTGCCAAGCCATCGGGTACCTTACATGCCTCATTATGGAGATGGATACTGCAGTATGCCCAGAAATAGCATGGCACAGCGGGACAGCATCTGCAGCATGTCCCCATCAGTATATGACCAGGCCATGGGTCCTTCAATGACTGAGAAACGCCGCTCCATGCGCGATGACACCATGTGGCAGTTGTACGAGTGGCAGCAAAGGCAGGCCTACAGCAGACAGCCAGGGCTGTACAGCAATATGGCCAGTCCCAAAACCATGATCAACTTGTCAGAGCATGCTGCACCGAGCCACTCCATCCCCCCCTCGCCCTCCCATGGCTCCCTGTCGATGTATGGCGGCTACTCTCCAATGAGATCTTACAACATGGGCAACACTCGCTCTGAAATTTCCTCTCCCATCTACCGAAGAGACATGACTGTTGAGAGACGGCAGAGGCCACCAGTCAACAAGGTCAGCTAATGGATGCATAAATAGGAAGTGTTCAGTTCACCCTCATAACAACAAAACACAGCCTAATATGCAAAAGTATTGAGTTGCCCCTTATTTCTTTATATTTTGGTTCCAAGGAGCCAGAATAGTTTCCCAGGCTTTCTGAAGGTCTGTTTCTATTTGTGTTGCATGTGTTAATTGTTATTAAATTGTTATACCTATTTCCCATTTTCCTAGCAAAATATAAAAAAATGAGGCATGTCTCAAGACTGAACGTTACTTTAGTTTCCAAAGGTCAAAAATAAGGTCATGTGTTTCAGTGTTTTAAGCAGCACAAACAAAATTACTTTAGCTTTGAGCATATTTATAGTGACAGAAATATGAGATGGATATATATACAAAAATATGCATCAAGAGTAGCAAATGGTTGTTTATACTTGGGTGAACCCCGTGGCTCTCGCTGACTATTATATCAAAGATATTTAATGTTGCACATGACAGGCCTTTTTAAAAAAAAAATTTTTAAAATATTAATTCTTTGTGTTCTGCAGTATGCTTACCTGCCTGATAGGAGGTCTATGCCAGCAGGGATCCCAATCCAGACCATCACTGCCCAGTCTTTACAAGGCAAAACAGTAAGTCATCATCTGTGTCAGTCTTCTGACTACCTAGATTTATATCACTGTGCTGTTCAGTTGAGATACTTCATGCTTGGTTTCTGTACAGCTATACAGTTTGGGTTTAACTGGATATCTTTCAAGGACAATGCTATTTTCTGATGATGCCACCTACTCTTCCCTTCTCCCTCTTTCTGTCCTTCACTTCCCTCCAAGACATTGTGACAGAACTTTTTCGAGACAGGTTTAGGCAGATCTATGTTCCAAGTGGTAGGATTTAGGGTGTGTTCACTACAGGAGCTCCTTAGACTCACTTCACTTCAGTGGAGACTTAAAAACCCTGTCACTCAAACTCGCTAAGCCAGGATCAAGAATTTATGTCAGATCTGAACACAGTTTTCTGTCCTCATTGAGCTCATAAAGTGTGAAGTGGATTCTGTAATAAGTGCCAACTGTTCTGCTGTGGACATAAAATAATTTGCATGCTGCTAGCTAACATGGTACTAAATTGCATGAACACGCAAGACTAGAATGCAGCAACTGATCACCTACTGGGATCCTGGTACCTCTAAATCTCCTATCCTGGTGTGCTCTCTCTCCTTTCTTCTTACCCCCAATCCCTGCCTCAACTCTGCGGTATGTCCCTGTTTCACTGTGGCGATGCATCCCCCCGCCTCCTCCTCTTCCTCCCTCCTCCTTGCAGCCTGAGGAACTGACTTTGCTGCTGATAAAGCTGCGTCGGCAGCAGGCAGAGCTAAACAGTATCCGGGAGCACACTGTAGCACAGCTTATGCAACTAAACATGGATGGCGACAACCCAAAGGTCAGGCCCCCAGGGACATCTCTGCAGGCGTGTATGTTAGCGTGTGGTGTGTATGCCATCTTTATCCACTTCCATTATCCATCTCGATCCGGAGGATTTGTTTGGTCTTCACACATGGCTGATTTAAGGAGAAGGCGTTTTCTTCAAACATGACTTATGCTTATGGCTTCATGTTTTTTGTGGACCAGCTACCTTTTTATCAGTTCTTCCCAAAATGTGTGGGAATAAAACAATTTTCTTCCAGTTTCCAAATAATTTTGCAACCAGCACCTGACTTAAATCAGTACATCAGATAATTAGATTTAGGCCATTTTGGCAGGGCAAGCAGCTGATTGAGTCATTATGCCTCTAAAGAATATAGACAGATGTTATCCGCAGATGAAACTTAAAGCCATTGGCGAGCTTAAAGAGTGACCGACTAATGAGGCTAAGGCCACTGGCATATGTAAAAGTTAATTCAGGATTTTGGGACTTTAAGTCTCCAGACTTAATGCCAGACTGCAGATTTTACCATTGCTGATGTAGGTCAACCAGGCCTGTTGAAGATTTTTCCATTTTACAGTGTTTTTTTGTTTGTTTGTTTTAAATCTACTACTGTGCATTTAATGTGAGTTTTCCTTGTACCTGTACGACCAAAGACAGTTGCCCTGCTTCATTAGTTTAGGGTTGTGTCAGTGGACACACACCACGTTGTGTGGTACTTTGACTTGCCATTGTCTTTGTTTTTGCATGTACTTGGTCAAGACTAGTCCTGCAGTGTACTCATTCTGTTACCTTTGAAAGTACGCCTGGTACCTGACCTGTTTTCTTCACCTTGATTGGTCCTGCTTTCCTTTCTCTTGGGTTATCTTTGGATACATGACATGCTTGTGTGATTGTGGAAGTAAGAGAGAGTATGACAGAGAGAGCATCAGTGAAAGAATGTGACTTGCTTTTTCTTTTGTCTCACTGTCCTTATGCCTTTTCTTTACTCTCTTTTTGCTGCTGATGATAGAACGACATTCTTTCTCACCACCTCCAAAGGAACCTCATGTATTTGGACAATCAGGTGGGGTAATGCATGAATGCATGCCCTGTCTTCTTCTGTCATGACCTCATTTAATGCCTCTGCTATTATTGTATTAATCCCTGCTCTGCGGCTGGTTTAGTGATTTGCAGTCCCAATGCCAGGCTAACTTGTTATCTTTTATTGTTATTTTAAATGGGTAAAAGTTCAGATCGCGGCATTTTTAGCTCACGCTAGTTCATTTACTCACACATTAACCAAATAACTGATTATGACTGTGGACAGTCGTTATTTCTGTCATATGAACACGTAGAGACAAAGGTATCGTATTTAATGTTTAAGTGCTTGCAAAGGAATATTAAAGCTTCATCACCTGCTTTTTTTTAATGATCTTAAGTGCTTTGTGAGTTTTAAATGCTCTGTATATAGCACACAAAGGTACAGTAAAACCTTTCTAATAATAATTATAGCAAAGGAAGCCTTAGGTTTGTGTAACCACTGAGAAATATGTAATTTTCATTTGCTTCACTTGGACTGCCTTAGCATTTGCAATCTCTTGCACCTCTTGTAAAAACACTGTTCTTTTTACATTCCAACACATCAACATTTAATGGGAACTTTTCACTGCTAATAAAAATGAACCTTAGAGCTTTGTACTTCCGTGTCTTCCTGATCCTGCACCTGAGCATCTTTTCTCTGTTGCTGTTATCCATCCCTGTCGTCTCTGGATGCACGTTTCTGTGTGAGTCTACCTCATCAGAGAGCGAGAAAGCGAGAGCGAGTGAGGTGTAATCACACTGTGGGTGTTGTCTCAGAAATGAAAAGCTGCTGTAAACTTTCTGACACTTGCTATATCGCTCCTCTCTACACTGGACTAGATGAAGGAAAATGAGCCTTTAATCGTCATGACTCACACTTTGATTGAGAACTCTGCCCCAAGGCCTCAACTTTACCAGCAAGTAAGGCCAGCCTAAGGCTTTGCTCCACCTCATCCTCACCAGTCGCTGTTGTTCTTTTTGGTCTGTTTTGCAATGCTCCTCCTTCGATGTCCAAGTCCTCACGGCATCTTGAGACTGGTCTCCCTGTATCGTTTGTATTGCTAGCACCTCTTCATCCATTGCTTATGACTGTTCCCTCTTATTATTGAGAAGTCATGCTAAAGCAGGCATGACTTTTAAGAGTAGGAGAATGTATGAATGCTCCACTTTTGGGTTAGATCTGTTCCTCACTGTGGTGTTTGAATTATTTTTATTTTTTTTCAATAATCCTGCACAGAATCTGTTCCCTCTCATTACCTGAGCCACCTGAACTTAACAAGATGACTCTAATTAATTTGACTTAATTATGTGTTGCTAGTCTTATTGCTTGTCAGTTATTATTACCAAATAATGAATGTTTTTGTGGAAAACGGCCCCAATTAAGGGCCAGCAGAAGAGCGATCATTAGAGTGAAATAGCATAAATAGATGTTTAGCCTGCTTTTTCTTAATTCTTTTTTCTTTTGCAGCCTGTGCTAGTTAACCAGACATTTTTCAGATGTAGGGGTTAGCTTAATAACTATAAGCACCACAGCCTCAATCACTGAATCGACTCTATATCTAAAGTCTGGGGTGGCGATACTGACGAAGATGAATCATTTTAAAAAAAAAATTTTAAATTTAGATTAGCCCTTATTTATCTGTCTTCATTACTTCCCCTTCACCCCCCACTGGTCATTCTGCTGATGGAAAGGATAAAGGGGTCGGCTTGTGTGTGCCGATGGCTATGACATCACATTGCCACTTTTGTGACGCCCCTCGAGGTGTAAAAGTGCTGCTGAGACGGCCCTCATCACCCGTCACCCATTCACTAGCATACCGGCTCCACAACAGCTGCATTCCCACCTGTTCAGCTGCCAAAAATCTGTCTTCCTCCTCCTCCCCACGTCTCTTGTATATTAGTCCACGCCACACAAAAACCACAGTGAAGCTCTTCAAGCTGTGGGAGAGTTTGCATGTTCTGTGTGGAATGCCATGTGGTTCTTAAGCCCCACCTGCTTTTAGCTTTACTATGTTCAACTGCGAAAAAAAAGGTGTTTGTGAAAGAGTGCAGGTGTGGATGTTGATTCAGAAAGTATTTGGACAGTGAGTCGCTTTTTTTGTTGTTGTTGTTTTGCTATTTTTGGGCACATTTGATTTGAAATTAAATCATGTCTTTGAGGTTAAAGTGCTAGGTGGTGAATCTAAATCTTTTCAGTTATATCTACCAAGGATTTTTTTTTTCTAAGGGCCTGACAGGTATTTTATCTGATATGTGCTATTTTTGTTTGCTGAAGACCAGACTGAAAGCTAAAAACCAGCAATAAGGAAATGGCTCCAGTCAAGTTCTGGCTGAGTGTCTCAAGTGAATATACAGAGGATCTGCTGTGTCTTTAGGTTGTACACTTTCCAGGAAGTGAATTGAATCTTACACTTGGCACTTTGGGCCTAAAGCCATCAAGTCATTTCATATCAAATGTGACTAAAAACACAAAATAACACAGAAATATGTCACTGTCCTGATGTTTGTGGTGTGTACTTATAGGTTTAGCAGAGTGGGTGAATGACTATGTAATCTGTTGATTTTTCTGGAAACATGGGATCCAATGCAGCTGCAATGATTTCCTTTGTTTGAGAAGTAGCTGAATGATATAAAGTAGAAATATGGATGACTTTTGGAGTTTTTTCGCTAAACACTGATGTTGTAAAATTAATGTAGAACTATAACCGTACACTTAGGCATTGAACTAAAGTAACAGGTCACTTCAGCATGCACACGTACACACACAGTCTTTCATTGGTTAACCCCAGATTATGCTGTAGAATACATGATTGGTGGACAAAGCTTATGCACTAACTTCAGAGTGAAGTAAGCCAGATTGTTTTGTATGTTTTCCCATAAAACCATTGTGCCGATGGAGACAATGACTGTGCATGATGAAACTTGAGGCACAAGAATCAACAGCAGAGACTGTTTAGACTGGCCGAGTTCCCACTGCTGGTTTGGTGATGCAGATCGTCTGATTTAGTGAAATATGAGTTCCTTCTGAAGGATAAATCCTGCGGCTCAGTGAGAGAGCTTGGTCTTGACACTGCATTAGATCTCCAGATTCTAATGTGTATGCACAGATTTAGTGCCCCTGTCTAATGCTGTCTCTCTCAACAGATGAGTCCAGAAGACTACAGGGAACAAGCCTATACATGTATGCCAGAAGAAGTGGACACTGATGTAAGTTCAGTGTTGCAGACTTGCATGACATAATGTTCTTTTTAGCTGTACACAGCAGGTCATGACTCGTTATTGGTGTCTCTTCAGACTAAACTTAGCAGGCTGTGTGAGCAGGACAAAATGGTGAGGATACAGGAGGACAAACTGCAGCAGCTGTACAGAGAGAAGGTGACTAATACTGCACATTTGTCGTCATGCTCACACAAAACATTGTTTAAACATGCTTACAAAGATGTGGTACCATGTGCAAAAAATGTTGCTCAGAGTTAAGTTTCTAAGCACGAAACAGAGTAAGATAGTTATAGTTACAGACTTTTTTTCCCTAACTATAGCCTTTAAGTATAACTACCATCATCAGCTGGAAAGACTTGTTGAGTTTGCATTGCTGTGTCATATTCAACACATCTCACTGACTGTTTTATGTTAGTAGTTGATGTGCAGCGATGGTTGGTAAATAGAAAAAATATAAAGAGTAGCATCGTTTGTAGCCAATTTTGAGTCACAGCTGTGCCCTTTGAATTTGAACTTTGGATAAGACAAATAAGTAGTTTGAAATGCTTTCTTTGGGCTCTGAGAGGGGGCGATGGGCATTTGACCATAGTTTTGACATTTTAAAGACGGGATAACCTCTTGTTTAGTGACAAAATGGCTCAAACCAGTCATGTTCGAGAAATATTTAAAAATAATCTACTATTCTGAAATAGTCAGTCTTACTGAAGTTTTAATGATGACTGTTGGTGCTATATGTGTATTTGACATGATGCGTGTTGCTTCAGCACACTCTGGAGACAGCACTTCTGTCAGCTAGCCAGGAGATAGAGTTGGGCTCCGACAACCCGGCTGCCATGCAGAGCGTCATGCAGCAGAGAGACTTACTGCAGAGTGGCCTCCTCAGCACTTGCAGAGAGGTGTCCAGAGTTACTGCTGTAAGTCACACAGTGCATTCACACCCCAGACAATGAAGGCCTCTTTGTGGTTTGTCTTTCAGGAGTATTAATAATATGGTAGTTTGTCTTTATGTTTTTATCATTGTCGTTTTCACCCTCTACAGGAGGTGGAGCGGTTATGGAGGGAATATGACAAGATGGAAGGAGATGTGACTATGGCTAAGAACAACCTGCTGGAGCAGCTAGAAGCACTGGGAAGCCCTCAGGTAGGAACATTTTTGAAAATGAGTCTGCTCAACTTCCTCTCTCTAAAGGCCATTACACACTGAGCATGTTGGGGGGGAAAAACAGCACAAAATTTGGCATAGTTTGGAAATGATCTTGTAATGTGTACACACACACACACACACACACACACACACACACACACACACACACACTGACCACGTTCCAAAAAAGATCAGTCCTCAAGAAACACACTGTGGGGAAAAAAAAATTAAGCAAACATCAGGTGATGATGAGCTGGTCCTGATGTTTCTGAACAAGAAAAGGAAGAAACTGCAATTCTGGATTAAGCCAATTCTCAGGAGAAGGCAGCAGCAGGGAGAATTTCATGGTTTGAGCCAGGAGTTGAAGCTGCATCACGGCTGCTATTGTACATATTTCAGGATGTCAGCGGGGCAGTTTGAACTGTTGTTGGCAGAGTCGGAACCACATCTGAAGAGGCAGAGAATCTATTTCAGAGAGCCAATAGCAATAACTAGCTGTGTGTCTGAAGTTAAATAGTATTATTTTACTATTTCAGAAGCATTTTATCTTCAGTACCGGTGTGCATTTTGAGCTACGAGTGCACCTGTTGTCAAAGATCAGATCAGTTTATTTGCAGGTAAAAATCCTGAAAAATCTAAAAAAAAAAACACAAGCCAAAGGCCACAAATTCATCCTGTGAAATTACACAGTCAGTGTGAATGGTTGTGTTAAGCCTAGATGAGTCTGAAAAATATTTTTAACACACAAATTTTACACGTCCAATGCGCCTTAACTCTGACTCGACATTAAGGGTATAGAAATATGCTGATAATATTGTAAACAATCCAGCACGGACACAGTTGATGTTGCAAGCTCTCTGTTTAGTTTGTCATTCAGTAAGTACTGTATACTTACTATGCAACTTCTCTGACTTGTTTCCCATGCTGACCCCATTAGGTTAGACCGAGTCACTCACACAGGAGGAGTTTGGCTGTTACTATGTGATTGAATGATGGGTGCAGGTGGGTAAACTGTTGGGGACTTGATTCTTAATTTAATTACCGATTTCGCAAAAGAAGACACCCCACAGTGCTCTGGGCTAGTGGTAGCAGCTGTGCCTTGCATCTTGACCCAAAGGTGTGTTTACAGAAGTGCTCTTTTTCTGGTTGAGTCACTGTAGTTTTGGTTCTCTGGTTTAGCGTCATGATTTTTTGCCTGATAGGGTTTCTTAAGGAAGCACGCTCTCAGTAGCTATCATGATATCATCATTATTGTGAATTCCTTTTGGCTACAGTAATGGTGTAGTGAAAATCTGATACTGTGGCTGACCTGCTTGGCATACTTGCAGATTCATACACTGCAGAGCTGCAGAGAAATCTGTAAACCTACTCAACCTTTTTAGAGACACTTTTTCTGACTTTGGGAGAAAAATATGGAGAGAAGTAAATGGAGATCAAAGCAACACAGGGGGGTGATTGATAACCGTAGCAAGGATGGAGCAGGTCTTAATTAAGTTTGTCTTTTATCTTTTCTTTCATCAAGGAAGAGGTGCAGAGGCAAAAAGAAACTGTTCCAGCAGTTATTCCTGGATTATACTGAGTAATGGTAATTTAGAATAGAGAAGTCAGAGGGCCAGCAGGGAGTCTGGACATCCTCTTCTTAAGTTCATCTCACACAGACCAACCTGCCAACAGCAAGGGGGAGATAATTACCTGTCCTTTTCTCTTGCTCTTCTTCCCCTTTTCCAATCTAAGGATAACCCTAATCTCTCCTCTGATTATCGTGTTGTGAGGCTAGTATCTCTCACACACAATAGGAGCCTGATCAGATCTGTCTCCACTGACTGCACACATTAGCAGATACAGACATTACCCTTTTACTGTTCTTTTACGATCCCATCATGTTCATTTTTTCACTGTGTGTTAGTTTTATTTGCCATAGACCTCCACCTTAGATCTCAGTCTGCAGGCGTTTGTTTTGGGGTTTTTTTGTTTGTTTGTTTTTTTTGTGGGGTTTTTTTGGTGACGTGCGTCTGTTTTCTGCGCACACCCAGACAGAACCACCAAGCCAGCAGCATGTCCGCATCCAGAAGGAGCTGTGGAGGATTCAAGATGTGATGGAGGCCCTGAATAAACACAAAGCCCAGAGAAGTGCTCTTGATGGGATGGGTTTCTATGGGCCCAAGGCCAACTTCAGTAAGCACAAAAACGAGGTGAGGCACCACTGATAGAAAAAGAAAAACGGAACACCTGGTCTGACAGGATGCTGAAACAATAAGGCGTTTTTAAAAACATGAATAACATCTTTAAATCATCATTTACTGTTGCTAGCTTTTCAAATGTGAGAAAGAGTTTTTCTTTTTTTCTGCCTAAGGCTTCAGTCAAACAGGCCTAGAAACTGATTAGCAACCATCCGGCAATTACCGGTTGTGAGGCAACAAAAGTGTATTACCTGACCGGTCATGAGTGATTGGAGGCAGTTGGTGTGAAATTAATTGCTGAAGTCCCAGTCAAACAGGCCCTGGAGACTAGCCAGTGATCTTACTGGCAGTCACTAGTGTGAAGTTGGTGTCAAAGAGGTATATAGTTTGGTTGTTAGTATGTTGCCTGTAGTTTGTAAGGAAGATGCCAACTTGGCTGCAAACACAAATCACATGACAAGCGGTACTGAAACTGTTAAAAGTGTGGGGCAAACCAGAAACGAAGACCATTTGCCTTCAAAGTAAAAGTTTCGCCATTTGAAATTCGTTGGTTGAAGAGTTAAGGCACAACTTTTAGTTTGAAGGTGAGGGTTTGAGGTTGTGCAGCACTTTTTCAAGTTTCACCTCTGTTGAAAATATCTAGCCTTTGCAAACAAGTTGGCGTCTTTCATGCAAACTGCCACTGCAATCTGTTTGCTTGTGACTGCTTTAGTAACAGGTTTTTGGTGCAGTGTTCTCTTTGTAATTGTTTTCACGTGACAACAGTCAGCAACCAGCGGTTGTTAAGGAGTTGCTGACTAGTCTCTAGGCCTGTGTAAGGTTTTGGACAGGTGGCTGTCATTACAAGTAAATTAAAGATGTGAGCTTAATAGTATTTTTTTTCACCTTTTATTGGAATTAATTAATGGGGAAATTGATCATAAAAAAATAAACCCACATCACCTGCAGCTTGGAAGATGATAATCAACGTAAGCTGAGGGCTCTAAATGCCCACTTCACTCATGGATGGAGTGAGTAGTGGTGTCTGGAGGAATGTGTCATTCAAGCAGTAACAGCATCTGGAGCGCCCTCTCTGGCTAATCAACTGTTTAGCCCATCCTGTGGCCCAGAGCTACTCTATACCAGATGGCTGTAGCCCTGAGCCTGTATGGTGGCGCCATGTGTCACCTTGCTTCCTGTGCTGTCATACCCAATATAATCCCCAGGAGGAGGACTCTGTACCCCCACGGCCACCCCTACCCCAGTCCTACGAGCCCAACCCCCCCACCGTGCCCCCTATGCCGTCTCATCCCGGCGTGCGCCCTTCATCACTCCACAAGCCAGAGGACAGGAAGGCCAATCACAGGAATAGCACGCACAGCGTAAGCCTGTTCACCTCTTGGTTGACCCTGCCCTCAGCTGTATCATCCCATGTCCATGCTGATGAGTTCCACTTTGATTTCCATAAATATCTCATGTCTTTTGGATTTTTTTTCCCATTTGTTTCCGTCATTGTATTGCATAATTTACTTTTTTTTATTTGGTTGAAGTCCAGCTTGTGTTTTTATTTTATTTTATTTTATTTTTTTAAATGTTTTTATTCTATTTTATTTTTTTTGACTAAATTACCACATCCCCCTTTTCTGTCTCATCCTTCATGTTGAAATGTGATATTTCTTTTGGGTCTGTATGTTTTGCCATATCTGAGTTTGAATGTGTCTACCTACTGCCTACCTTTTGTATGAGTATTTCAGCAAATTTCACACATTTAAATTTAAGATGGCTCAGTCTACAGGGTTTTTCCTGTTTTCCGAACAGGCATTTTGGAGGTGAATTAGTACAATCACCTCATGTGCAGTACAGGCAAACAGTTTTTATTGCCTGAAATCTATTTGTTTTCATGTTATTTCTGAGGGGTTGATCAACTATAAGTCTATTATGTATGAGTAAATGAAACAACAATTAACAAATATGTTTAAAAGAAAATATTTCTATTACAATGCTTGTTATTTTCCTCTGTAGGGGGCACCAAAACATCTCAAAGCAGAAAAAACCCTGGTCAATGAAGAATTTTTTTTTTTCCATCCTAAGTCATTCTGTAAGAGATAATGGCACTCTAAAATGTAGTCAGTTTGTAAACAAACTCTGCATAACTCAAGAGTTTTTCTAATTTGTGTTGACCTTTCTTTCTTTCCCTCCCAATTTCTCGTCTCCAGGGTCCTGACTACAGGCTGTACAAAAGTGAGCCAGAACTCACCACAGTAGCCGAAGTGGATGAGAACAATGGAGAAGACAGATCTGAATATCCATCTGATAGAGAACATGTTGGAAACAAAGGTACATTGGAGAATTACTGGTGCAGTTTCGCAGTGAAGCCCAGTGTATAAAAATACAATAGAGTGGTCATTTTACTCTGTATAAAACTGGAGCTTTTTATCACGGGATTAACGGAGAAGTAGTCTACACATTGTGATTGCTCCCTTTTAGAGTATTTGAGGACTCTCTAGTGGAAACATTTACAAGCTCAGAAGGTGAACAGCATATGGAGTGCACTATGCTGTAAATATGGAGTGATTTCTGACACAACCCTTGTCTCTAACACAATTTGAGTTGGCATTTGGATTATTTGGATCTAAGTCAGTGTATCACAAAGTAACTCTCATGGCGACTGTAATTTATCATATGCTGGTTACCACGGATACAGTGAGAGGTTGCACCTGCATACATTTTTTTTTTTAAAACTTGGCCCAAACATTTGAGCTATTATATTTGTTTTACTGTATTTAACCACCAAGCATTCTCTGTGAATAGATGAGCTGAATTTACCACAAAAGGGAAATTGGTCTACATTTATTGAAGAGCTTGCAGGTCTTTTTTTTGTTGGACAGAAAATATTAATGGCAAAATACCACCTGTAATTGACCCTGTCTAATTTTTTATTATAATGTGATTTCGGTTTTACCTTTTATTGATCTGTTTTCTCCTTTTCTGTGGGTAGGTATGTCCTATCCAGTTGGTATTGTCCCACCAAGGACCAAATCTCCAGTGCCTGATTCTTCCTCCATAGCTTCATATGTTACATTAAGAAAGAGCAGGAAGCCTGACCCTAGAACGGTGAGACCTTGGGCTTTAAAAATAACTATGAAATGTTCTTAGCATTTGTAGATTTGGATCTACTAGACAATAGAAAAACAAACGAAATACAGTCACAATCACTATAGTCAAAAAAAAGACTAGTATGGATGGATGGATGGATAGATAGAACTTTATTAATATACATCTGCAATCATTTAGATTTGGTAGTATGGCTTTCTGACCTTCCTGTATTCCTATATACAGTCGTGGCCAAAAGTTTTGAGAATCACATAAATTTTGGAAATTGGAGAAGTTGCTGCTTAAGTTTTTATAATAGCAACTTGCATACACTCCAGAATGTTATGAAGAGTGATCAGATGAATTGCATAGTCCTTCTTTGCCATGAAAATTAACTTAATCCCCAAAAAACCTTTCCACTGCATTTCACTGCTGTCATTAAAGGACCTGCTGAGACCATTTCAGTAATCGTCTTGTTAACTCAGGTGAGAATGTTGACGAGCACAAGGCTGGAGATCATTATGTCAGGCTGATTGGGTTAGAATGGCAGACCTGACATGTTAAAAGGAGGGTGATGCTTGAAATCATTGTTCTTCCATTGTTAACCATGGTGACCTGCAAAGAAACGCGTGCAGCCATCATTGCGTTGCATAAAAATGGCTTCACAGGCAAGGATATTGTGGCTACTAAGATTGCACCTAAATCAACAATTTATAGGATCATCAAGAACTTCAAGG
>VVHJ01055023.1:0-13302 GCA_015107715.1 Tylochromis polylepis
TGCGACCGGTTGGGGTAAGAGAAGGAAAACAGGATAAAGACATGCTGTGGAGGAGAGACAGAGATTAATAACAAGTATGATTCAGTGCAGAGAGGTGTATTAACACATAGTGAGTGAGAAAGGTGACTGGAAAAGAAAAACTCAATGCATCATGGGAATCCCCCGGCAGCCTACACCTATTGCAGCATAACTAAGGGAGGATTCAGGGACACCTGGTCCAGCCCTAAATATATGCTTTAGCAAAAAGGAAAGTTTTAAGCCTAATCTTAAAAGTAGAGATAGTGTCTGTCTCCCGAATCCAAACTGGAAGCTGGTTCCACAGAAAAGGGGCCTGAAAACTGAAGGCTCTGCCTCCCATTCTACTTTTAAATACTCTAGGAAAGTTACTGGTGAAACATGGAGGGAGGAGAACTGTCATGAATTTTTAACTGACCTGTCAATTCAGTTCAGTTCCGTTTTCTTTATATAGCGCCAAATCAAGACGACAGTCACCTCAAGGTGCTTTACATTGGAATGTAAAGTCCTTACAATGATACAGTCAGCGTGCATTACTAGAAAACTGTCGTTTTGTGAGGAAAAAGTGTCATAAGTGTCCTTTTATTTCAGAATATATTTATTAGAAGCAGGTGTACTGCTTCTAAACAACAGTAATATTTACACCTCTCCTCTTCTAACTCTTGACTACTTTTCTAAAACTAGCATATAGTTAGGTCTGGATCAGGTGACCCTGAATCCTCCATTAGTTACGCTGCAATAGGTGTAGGCTACTGGGGGATTCCCGTGATGCACTGAGTGTTTCTCCTTCACTCAAGTTTTTTTTTCTCTGTGTGTTTATACACCTCTCTGCATTTAATCATTAGTTGTTATTAATCTCTGGCTCTCTTCCACACTGTGTCTTTTGTCCTGTCTTCCACCCCTCACCTCCAATCGGTCACAGCAGATGGCCCTCCCTCCCTGAGCCTGGTTTTAACAGGTTGTTTCCTGTTAAAAGGGTGTTTTTCTTTCCCACTGTTGCCAAGTGCTTGTTCATAGGGAGCTGTTATTTTTGGGTCTTTATCTTATAATTCAAGAACAGATGCATATACAAATAATGATTTGATTTGAGTTATATTCACTGAGGACAGGCTTGCGCGTGCCACCTGCCGTTTCCCCATCAGCCTGCAGTACAGCAGGTTAAGCAGGGAGTGGAATTGCTCCCCTAGATCTCTGCCAGCACTTTACATTTCATACAGTAACCTACAAACGCATGTAATGTGGGCCGCCTAACAACACCATCAGCTCCTGTCACCATCCAAACTGAACTGTGCTACAAGGACGGCTCATCTGGCATACAGAAAAAAGAATAACCTTTCCTTTGCTAGAGCGGCATCTTTATCAGTGATTCACATTATTCATTGAGTCTGACTCACCCAAACTGAGCTGATTACTAATGATGTAACAACTTCAAATTGTAACTTAACGATAAGATTACATGAAATATGTTTATAAAGTGCAGCTACATTACTTAACATTTATCACATTATGGTGACTGTAACTTCCACATCTTCCTGTTTTCTTGTAGTTTCTGGCAAATCTTAGCAGCAACACATTTTATTTCATTTTCAGGCAGCATAACTCCATCAGAACATTAAGTTACCAGAGGGAATCTATCTCTAATCGGATCTCTAGAGGCCTTGGGCTCTGCACAAGCGCAGTCATCCTGAGGCTGCCAATCAGCCCCGGGAGGATGCCACAGTGTTGAGGCTGAATGTATGCAGCAGCCATCCAAGAGAAACTGTTGACTCAGACTCGGTGTGGAGTGATTTACTGCAACCCTGTCGGTGTCGTGCAGGTTTGATTATCAGGCCAGGCTGGCTGATGCTGATCTGAACCACTGAGTCAAGAAAAGAAAAGATAAATAAATGAAACACAGAGAGAAGTTTCTGGTTGTTACTATGCTATGCCTTCTAAAACAGACATACAACCCAGTTATCATTAACTTTTGTCTGACTGCAACTATTTGTGATGCGTTGATAGTCGTTTAAAATACCACCTCCCCCCTGGCTCCATTCTTCTAAAACACAGCAGTAAAAGAAACCTACATTGGCAGCCTTCAGTGAACTGTAAAAATCTAAAGAAGGCATGCTTGGAGCCAGATGATCAGATTTGAGGGAGAAGAACTGGAAGCTGATTTGAGCTATGGTGGGACAAGCCAGCAACAACTATGAGTTTCACAAATTGGCCCAAAATAAACTGAAATCTGTTGATTTAAATTTGTCCAATCTCCCCTTCAGCGTAATCTCCTCGTGCATGTTTGGACTGATTACAGTGCTGCTACTATTTTTGGATCCCGCCTTGCAATCTTAAGGTTTTTAGTGCTTTATTCCATGCACATGGTGTTCAGTATCTATATGTCAACAGATGAACAGAGACTTTCAGTAAAAGATCTGCTCTACTGCCCCAGGTGAAGAATAAAGTATCACTTAGGTTATCGAGCTAAAGAGCCGAACAAGCAGACCTGCCAGCATCCAAGATGACTGATGCTCCCTGTTTTTGCTCGAGAGTGGTGGATGTTTCCCCAGTAATTATACCCCTCCACCCATTCCTTGTAATCCAGAGCGCAGTCCAACTGCTGTGAGTGCAACGCTACCTGTAAAGGAATCAGTTTGTGTGAGTGATGTTGACTGCAGGAGCTGCGTTATCTCAGTTTAAAATCCAATAGGAAGAGTGCTCTTATATGAAATATTGCACCTTAAGGGCCAGATTTACTAAAGGTCTGGCATGAATAATCGACTCTCAGCCAATAATCTCAGGCTTTACTAAAGAGCTGCATGCCACTTTTGCAGCTAAAAGGCACAGCCACAGGTACTTCTGCAGCTTGCAGAAGTGCATTGCATATGTATTTGTAGGTGTTCAAAAGTTGGGGAGAAAATGAATGAATCATTCAGATATGATTTCTTTTTTAAGGTTTGCAAGAGCAATTTGCACATTTTTCAAATAATGACATTTTATGCACCTTTATATAGTTGTAAAAGTTGCTGCTTTGATTATTTGGAATGAGGAGGGAGATTTCTCAAAGCTGTGAATACATGCCTAACCTTTGGCTCCTGTAGTTGTTCACTGTGTGCTCAGCCAGATGTTTCATCTATTTTTGCTCCTTAATACTTCTGTTTTAATGTAAGAGAGCAGAGCTTAACATGGAGCACCAAGCAAGGGGGAAAAGTTGCTCATTACACATGCTGGTCGTGGATGTTTCACAGGCAGTAAAGTTACAGTGAGCAGCACAGTTGGCAGTGTTTCAGGGTATTAGTCCACATTGCTACGCAGACATTGGTTCATAAAGAAAGCTTCAGGCAGCCAACCTCTGTGTGTCTTCACACAGCGGGGCACATATAGAGATCTGCAACCTCACAGATCAGCTCTCATGTAGTTCTTTTCTTCTTTTTCAGATTCGAATAATGTCGTTCGGGGGTCACTGAATTTAATTCGAGATATGCAGAAACTGTTTGTTGCCCACAGCAGGCTGTGAATCAGATTCTTTGACTCAAACAAATACCTGCAGCATCACGTGGCATACAGGGGGGAAAAAAAAGGGCAGTGATGCATGAATGGATCAGTCAAACCTGTTGCTTCTTCTTCAGCTGCTTCCTGATCTGAATTGTTATTCTGAGACATGTGCATAAACCCCACAGTTACGCTGCTATGTTGGTTAATAGATTACGCGCTTCCACGTGAGGTCTGTCTGATTGTGCAGGGCATTTTTTAAAAGAACTGGCTGATGATTTGTTTTATAAATCACCCGCCAAACTTTCCAATCCAGCACACAGCGTTTTGCAATCAACCCTCATGCTTATTAGTTATGCTTAGTATATTTGGCTCTATGTATTTTCTTTAGAATGGCTATGGCCTGATGTCATAAACACAATGAATATAAATTTGGCTGGGTCACTGGCTGTATTGTGCCTTCCTTTGTCTCATGGGAAGCTTTTGTTGAGGACTTGGATGTGACTTTCTCCATATGAAGCATGAATGTCAACCCTGCTACAGGTCTGATAATGCCTTTTTCCTTAGCTCCTCACAGTGCAGAGAGCACGAGTGCTTCTGCAACATGCAGTGAGGTTATTCTCTATTATAGAGCTCTTTTGCCATATAATTACTCTGCATAAGCCCACACTGCAGAGACAAATTGAACACCTGTTGACATTAACACAGCGGAGAGTCGGATAGCTTATTCAATGAAGCAGAAGTAGCGAGGGTCTCTCTGTGGGGGGGCTCACCGTTGCCACCACGACCACAGTGCACGTCTTTCTGACCCAGATCAGATGCTTCCCTCAGCTGTCGGCCGCTTTGCCCGAATTACTTGTTGGCCTGTGTGTTGAAACGGGGCCAAGAGCCACGCACGGAGCTGGAAGTCCGTTGCCCTCTGCAGTGGTGACAGCAACGCTGAAGCAAAATGAACCAGTTTCAGCGTAGAGGTACTTCAAAGGGACTGTTGAGCATTTTGTGTGGATTGTGGACAGGTTACGGTTCTGTGTGTGGAGTTTTTTGGAACAGCTCAAAGAGCAACAAAAGGTTAGCAAAAACATCAGCCAGAGTATTGACATTTTATTTCTGTGGCAAACACTTGCAGTGCCACAGGACCATTTGAAGCCTGAACTCGTCAGCAAATAGAATTCTATAGAGCCCGCCCGCCTCGACACGTACATCATTATTCTGATGTTTTTTACTTCGTGGTTTTCTATAAAAACATCAGGAATGACAGGGAAAGTCAATCTTTCAGCACACAGAGCTGTAGAAGCCCCTTTTTCAGATCAATGATTATGTAAATCGGTGGTGATATTTTGACAGAATCAGTTCTGCACACATGTCCCAGGGGCATTGCTCTTAATCTGACTAATTCATCATGTGTTGGTTTTGGCCCAAGGTTTAACTCAGAAAACAGTCAGTTTGTTCTATTTCTATCTTCATACCAAACACAGACAACTTTTTTTTGTTTTTGTTTTATCAGCGATATGTTCGTGCACTCCCTCAGTTTCTGCAGAAGCTCTCTGTATCTCTGGCCTGCACGCTCCTTTTGGTGATAAAGATTGCTTTCATGAAGCGTGATCTGCGCTGTGGTGGCGTAATATTGTGCATATTTAAAACTCATTGTCTTTTTTTTCTTCCTCCATC
This sequence comes from Tylochromis polylepis, assembly GCA_015107715.1. NCBI lineage: Eukaryota > Metazoa > Chordata > Actinopteri > Cichliformes > Cichlidae > Tylochromis > Tylochromis polylepis. The sequence continues at coordinate 5,152 of VVHJ01055023.1, forward strand.
ACAACGGGTGGTCGTCTTTGCTCAGTCTGATTTCTACTTCACAACTTCATTTGTTTATGCCTTTTGCCTCTCATTTTCTCATTAAAAACTTTTAAAAACACAAGTCTGACAGCAAGATTTGTTCCACGTTTCACCAAAGGAGACAGGCTGGGAGACAATTAGGGATGTAAATGTGCTGCGTTTTGTCTGGGTGACACCCGTACAAATCAGCCAGACACAACTTCCGAGACAGCGGATGCACACGCACATAAACTGCGAGTTCTCAAAGTCATAATGATGTTCTGTGATGTTTGCTGTGTAGTATTTGGCGCATGACCCTGTTTTCACCCGTGAACAAAGATAACAAAGCCAAAAAAAAGAAAAGACAACTGAAGACCAGAATTTCTCTCCCCTTTATTTCACTCTCTTTATCTTCTCTCTCTACTTCCCACTTTATCTCCCTGTGTGTTTATCCCTGCACCTCCTCTTTTTATATACTTTTTTGAATCTCTCCTTCTTTCTTTCCCCCCCTTTTTTTTTCCTGATGCCATTCTCTATCTCACTCTGCACACCCACATGCTCAGAGGTAGATTGTTATACTCGAAGAATAGCTCCTTATACTCTAACCCCATGTTGTAAATCCTTTACAGAAAGTGTTGAGGTATTTCTGAGAGAAGCACGTATTATCTCTGAATTTGGCCTTGCCTGGGCGTCAGGCCAGTGCTACAGTTTCTGCTGTTGTTCTGCAGCAGTGCTTTGCTTTGGTAGGATAGAGGGAAGGAGGCTGGCCTCCAGGAGGGATTAGAACACGAATGCACAGAAGTGCAGGACTGGAATAGAGAGAACAGGGGTTTCTATTCAAATCAGCATTCTCCAGCATTTGTTTGTGAAATCCTAAGGTGCCTGCAGCTCAGTTTTGAGCGGCGCTATCACGGAAACAATGGTACAATAATCTTCTGACCAAACGTGGCGAATTCTAGAATATTTCTGGAGAATTGTTGCTATTTGCTGAAAATGTGGAGGTGAAATAACTAAAATGCTTAAGCTTGGTCCACATTTAAAGCAGCTGGCTTGTTGCACTTTGCTTTGTAGCTGACAGGTGGTCACTAGTGGACACTCCAAGCTCGGTTTGTCTCGGTAACCCTGTGATGTAGTTACTGCCTCGCTCATACGTCAGTCAACAATATCCTGTCATTGGCAGTGGCTTGAATTGCATCCCTAACAAGCAGATATTTTCTCCATCATCACTTGAAGTCGCTGAATGTTATTGAGATTCTGCAGTCTGTTCGACACCTCACTGCTGGTGACTTCCTTTGTGGATTGACCCTTCACGTTTAAAGAGTCTGTGAAAGAAAGTTAATATGAGTCGAGTTAATATGGGCTAATAGTGGAAGTTTTGTAAGAGCTGAAAGCTAACACAGTGCAGTAAATTAAATTATACATGGTAGGTGGAATGTAATGTATGTATATCAAATAGGAAGTGTCACAAAGGAAGTGAAACAGAGGTGAAAGCATCTTGAATCTCAGCTGACATGTAACTTCCACAAACAAAGGAGAAAGGTGATCTAAATACTAAGAGATGAAAGAAGCTGAGAAGCTGAGAAGGAAGAGCTCAAAGTAACGAAAATGCCAGCAGAGTTGGCCTTTGCTTCTGCCGAGCCCTCCTACTGACTGCACATCGCATCATGCTCTGAAAACCACTGGAGGGCAAAGTAGTAAACATTTAGACATGCAGCTATGGACTGAAACACTAATGAAATACCTGTTAGCTGGCAAAAGATGTCAGATTATGCCACATCAAAGCATTATTTGAGTACTGTAATCGACTTCATTGTCAGAAAGGTTATGTTTAGCATTGACAGTCAGCGTTTAATCATTGCAAGCAGTTAACAACAACCGTGCAGAAGTTCTAGCTGCAGTGACATTTTGTCAGGGTGCATATTTTTCCTCAGTGTAACAGGCCAGTAGGGTTAGCCTTTAAAGATGACCTATTATGCTCCCTTCTAACACCATGTTTTTCTTTTCATGATAAAGAGTAAAAAGTCTAAAGTCTGTAAAGTCTGCAATAAACAGCACAGTTAAAATAAAAGTGCCCCAGGTGCCCAGTGAAGGCCTTACACCATGAGGTGAGGAAGTTTATATATTTACAACAGCGATGAAAAACTAAAGAAAAGAAAAATGAAGTTAGATTAAAAACAGTACAAGTAAGGCTGACATTGTGTAAGAGAGAAGTGCAAATTGCATTAATAAATCATAAAGACTCTATAAATATGAGAATAACAGCTGCATGGAGGTATAATACAAAATATGTTTGGGATCTCATGCCTGACAGGTGTGTTTACCTGTCACAGAACAAAGCGTTATTATACAGCTTTAAAGAGAATGGTAGCGTTCTTTATGGCAGCGAGGTTGAATCAGTCTGAGGGAGAACAGAGAATAGATGCACTCGCTACCACAGACTGGAAGAAGATCTCCAACATCTTGCTGCACACATTAAAGGCTCGGAGTTTCCTTAGTTATTTTAGTTCAGTGAGTTTTGCAGCATTCATTTATGCACAGCTCTCTGAAGCTCCCACCACAGCATCTCAGTCAGGCTGAGATCTGGACTCTGGACCATTGCAGCACCTTGATGCTTTTCTTTTTCAGCCGTTCTGTTGGAGATTTGCTGCTGTGCTTGGGATCTTTGTCCTATTGACCCAGTTTGGTCCAAGCCTTAGCTGTGGGACAGATGGCCTCACATCTGACTCTAGAACACCTGTGGCCAGAATCGTCCTGCCTCCACCACCGTGCTGACAGCTGGTATGAGATGTTTGCGCTGACGTGCTGTGTTTCTTTTTCTCCAAATGTGCTGCTGTGCATGATGGACAAACATCTCCACTTTGGTCTCTGTCCAAAGGACATTGTTCCAGAGACCTAAGCTGTGCTGCTATGTTCTTTTTAAAGAGAAGAGGCTTCCTCCTGATAACCCTTCCAAACGAGCCATGCTTGTTCAGTGTCTTCTAACTATACTGTCATGAACTTTAACCTTTAACATGTTAACTGTGGTCTGTTTGAATCTTGAGTAGTGGAAGCATTAAGGCTGTGCTTAGTTTTCTGCTTCTGCATTTTTAGTTTTTATTCCGATAAATAATAATACAGTATAATATCCCAGGTGTACCTGTACTTCTGAGGTTGTATTTACCTAATTTTAGAACCCGCTGAGGACCTGATGTTTTTATTTATTATCAACTCATACATAAAACCTTTGAATTCAAAGACAGTGTATTTTTTTTTCCATGACTGTATATGGCACAAAAGAAGGAAAGGCAGCATCCAAACATGAAACTGTATGGGTTTTCTATGATGTGCTACCTCTCACACACACAAAAATTTGTTTGCTAAAACATTTATGACTTGAAATAACATTTGTTACATGTGTCATGGGCCTGTCATAATCCTAGCTAGTCCTACGTAGGCATATACGACAGCTTCCACCATCAAACAAGTGCAGACAGGTTAAAATAGCAGCATCTGGGTAGGTATTATCACTGTGTGTCTGTGATACCTTTCTATTCATGCTAATTCCATCAGCTAGGCTCAGTTTCAGCAGGTTTTAATCTCCTATTCAGAGGACACAGCTTTAACTGGCAGTAACCTGGCAGGTGCTGAAAATATCTCTGCCTTTTTTTGGGAGTCCCCACAGTCCTCACACCTTTATATGTGTGCGTGTGTGTCTCCCAAAGGTGTGGCAGTGTGGTGGCAGTGTAGAGGTCCTGCCCTGCTCTCGGATCGCCCACATCGAGCGTGCCCACAAACCCTACACGGAGAACCTGACGGCTCACGTACGTCGCAATGCTCTGAGGGTGGCTGAGGTCTGGATGGACCAGTACAAGAGTCACGTCTACATGGCCTGGAATGTTCCGCTGCAGGTAAACACACTGCACTCACTGTGCGTGTGTTGGGAATTTGATGTGGTGCTTCTTCTCTCTGTGTGCCGGGGGTGTTATTGTGTACATGCTTATTTGTGTTCAGAGGTTGTGTTACAGATTTTCTAGCAGCCAGGAATGCCACCACGGAGATCCACTAGAAAGTCAGTGGCACATAAATAACAAGCAAATGCACCTCTAAAGGATTGCTGTGGTGTGAGTACAACCATATGCTGTATATGAAAGACGGAGCTCTTGCTTTTAAAAATTCTTAGCATGTTAGTTGGTACCGTATTTTGTTTTTTCGACTCAAAAGTGACGATAGTAAGATAAAATAATTGAGCAATAAGTCACCAGATAACGCTAGAAACCTCGGTTATTTTTTCTGTATCGAGCTCCAGTCATGCCTTTTTAATGTCATAACGTTGGGCGTTTTAGCATTGGGATCGATTTGCTTTTGGAGCCACCCTCAAGTGGTCATTAGAGTTACTACCATTTTTGTCACTTCCTGTTGGTTTCAATTTTCAGATGACAACTCACACCAAGTCTTTTGAATACTGTATAACTGTGGCGTCAAAGATCTACAGTGTGTTTCTTAACCAGGTTTAGCTGAACTATCAAAATCTTACCAAACCCTCACAATCCCAAAAAGTTCTTCTGTATCTTCTCCTTGCACTAGTTCAACTTTTACAGTGTCTATTTTTCAGCCATGTCTGTTCAGGCCTAATGGGAAATCTGACTCATACCTGAGTGATCGCACATATACCTAACTCACCTAAAGTAGTCCTTCAGTTCATAGCTAGTTTCATTATTCATAAATCTGTTGATTACCCTCTTCTTCAGACAGTGGAAAATGTCCTCAGTTTCCTCGAGCCTGGCGATAACTCTTCCCTGATATTGTTTTTCGTATGAGCACAGTGTTGCAGACCGGATTTACAGTGATTTAATGCAGATCGACCAGTAGATGCTCAAGTTTTAAAGACCGAGAACAATTTATGTCTGTAGGGTAAATTTCCCCTTGGCAGGAAAACCCTCTTTTGGGGACATTTCACATACTTTTTACGTAGATTCTGCCTCAACATCTCTGTTTAATTTCATTTCCACAGTAGCTTTTTTCCACAGTTTTCCACTGAAAACCCCCCTACCCTGATTTCAGCCATTCCTCACTGAGTATGGTACTCTGTGTGGCTGCTTTTTAAACATTCCTTGCTGTTCTTCTGCTCAGTTATTATTTCAGACTCTTTCATTGCCATTCTAAGGATGTAGTAGTTCTCAAAGGGCTCAGAGGCCTGAATTCTGCATATGATTTCTTTGTTTTTTTAAATTTATTTATTGCTACGTCGAATGTTAGAAAATTGAAGCTCTTTTTGCATTTATCGTGTTGCTCGAGGTCATTGAGTGGCAGTAAAATGCTCAGCATGTAAAACTTGGATGTGTGTGTGTTTGCTTCCTTGCCTAGAAGTCAGGAATAGACATCGGGGACATTTCTAAGAGGAAGGCCCTGCGGTCAAGACTCCAGTGTCGACCGTTCAGCTGGTTCCTCTCTAACATCTACCCCGAGCTCCGATCCTACAGCGACACAGTTGCTTATGGAGTGGTGAGTTCCTGTGATCGACCTGCATTTCAGTCTCTGCCTATGTTGACATCCAGAATTAAGGGTTTGTTCATTAATGAGCTCCCACTGGTTTCTGCATGAGTTCTCAAATCAGAACATTATGTATTCCAGGGTATTTGCACTCTTTGTGAAATAGTTAGCCCTGCAGTAGACTGGCAGCCTGTTTGGGTTGAACCCCAGCTTTCACCCCATGAGAGCTGGAATACCTAAACTAGATGAGCAGGGAGGCGAAGCTCAAGCAAAAGTACTGTTCGGGTTTCACCAGGAACTATTTGACTATTCTTCAAGATTGAGTCCTACCCCGCCCTCTTTGAAATGTAGGGATTTAGAGACTTTAGTCTCTTTTCTATTTAAGTTTAAAACCTCTGTTTCTCATACATTTATAGCTTTCCAAACATTTTCTGATGCTCCAGTGTTTCTGTTTTTTCTTTTGTTCCTCATTGATGTCCTCATGTATGACCCTGGGGCTGTTTCATTGACTTTTCCTTTTGCCTGCTTCTCATACTTGCCTTCTTATGCACAATCACTACCAGTTTTAGATTTAACATTTGGATTTTGGATTTGCATTCAATACGACTGATATTTCTTTCCGTGTTTTGGTGTAAAATAAAGATATTAGAGTGATTAAAGTCTGAATGTGAGTTGCTAGAAGTGATTGGAGGGTTGGGGGGGGTTCTCACCATGTGGTCTGCATATCATTGCCTCTGCTAAATTATTTTGATTCCCTGTGGTGATGAAATATATCCTCTACCCAAAATGATTAATCTTGAAACGGTCTGTAGTGCAAACAGTTAACTCACAAATGGACTTTCACATTTAGGGCTTGTGTAGAGGATTTGTGTGCCTCTTTTATTTTGAGTTTTGACCAGATTCTTCATGCCAATGTTTTTAGAAATGACCAAAAATAGAAATAATACTCACCCTGTTATAGTCGTATCATAAACACACCTTCATGGCTCAACAGTTTCCTCCAGACTTCCTGTGACTAACTTTTCTGTTAACCCTCAGTGTAACTGCACACACACACACACTCACTTCAAATCACAGCAGCGGGGTATGGAGAAGGTGAACTTTTTTCTGCCACTTAACTTATGCATGACTATAACTTTCGTCAGCTAACGGCCGTGGGAGGATTTTGCATAATTGAAAAATGACAGTAATCTGTTGAAAGCGGAGCAGAATTATCCCCCTGCTTTGACTGCTCCTGCTGATAGTGGAAGAAAATGACTAATTCGGGACCAATTCCACTTACTAACCATTTAATGTCATTTTAATTGAGATCTCGGTCACCCTTTAACCCATAAAAACTTTAAAATTTATAACTGGATTGTAGCTTGGGTAGGCATCCTGTTTCTGCATTCATAAAAAAACAAAATCTTTTGCCATATTGTAATTCAAGTGTACTGATGCATGGACTTAACTAGACCCCTGAAGGTGTGCTGTGCTATCTGGCAACAACATGTTGCAGATCCTTTACGTCCTCCGTGGATCGGACTTGTTTGGACTGAGATCTGGGGAATCTGAAGGCCAAGTCAACACCTCAAACTCGTTGTTGTTCTCCTCAAACCATTCTTGAACCATTTTTGCTTTGTGGCAGATGGCACGCTGACTGGTGCCAACAAACTGCTATGTTCTGTGTATTCTGACACCTTTCTATCAGAGCCAGCATTACATTTCTCAGCAGTTTCAGTTTTAGCAGCTTGTCCGTTTGCTCAAACCACACCGGCCAGCCTTCACTCCTACATGCATCAAAGAGCCTTTGCCACCCTTGACCCTGTTGCTGGTTCACCCCTGTTCCTTCCTTGGGCCTCTTTTCACGATCCCTGCAGACTGGGAACACCCCACAAATCTACAGTTTTAGAGATTTGTCCCTTCTTCAAACTTACTCAGATCCTCATGCTTGCCCATTTTTTCCTGCATAAAAACAACTTTGAGGAAAAAAATGTTCACTTGCTCCCTAATATACATATCCCACCCACTAACAGGTTCCGTGATGAAGAGATAATCAGTGGCATTCACCTGTCAATGGCCACAACGTTATACCTGATTGGTGTAGTATAGAATAGTATAAAGAGCAAGACAGTCTATTTAGGAACAGATTTTCAGACAAGCAAAGGAAGCATGACACTTGTTAATGGTAAAAAAAATATCTGTACTGGGTAAATAATTTGATACAGCTGGACGATGAACCTGGTAACAAAATGTGGGTACAAAGGAGACCTCCAGGTTATTTTGACCATATCCCACCTGGTGATATACTAACTTAAGCTTTGCCCCAAATTCACTATCTTGAATGATAAGAAATCAGATAAAATGTCCACAGTACCAGTGCGTGCTTATGTTACTCTAAAATAAAAATCAAAAGCTGGGCCTTATTCGAGGAAGCAGGTGAAACAGTCTTTGAGTTTCAAAATAAACTGTGCCAGAACAGCTGATCAGAGTTGGTTCAATCAGCTGTGGGAATGTTCCCCATGAATATGAACACGTGTCAACGCTGACCATCTTATTTATATTAAAAAACAGGAAGTTTAAAAAGATTAATTTTGATTAGCTCTGTCATCATTATAGACAGAATAAAACTTTGATATAAAATATATCTTTTTTTTTTCTTTTTTTTTTTTTTTTTAAAGATTTTTTTTTTTTTTTCCCCAA
>VVHJ01055023.1:13872-24481 GCA_015107715.1 Tylochromis polylepis
GGGAAAAAAAAAAAAACAGGGCAACTTTCCAAGTTTTTTTTTTTTTTTAATGTAAAGTTTTATCATTGAAAAGAAGCACATTATAAGAACTTCTTCAGCTTCTATAGATATTAAATAATTCAGTACAGTTTAGGTTGAAGGAGCCTTTTTAAATAAAGAAGACAAATCACGTCGGGGGAAAATGAAGTCATTATGATTCGGACGAAATGAGCTAGGAAACGACCGGAGCTGAACTGGACCTGGGCCTGATCCGGTCCGAATCCATGATCCGTATTCATTTTGGATCCCTCCTGCTGTGTCAGTGGACTCGGGTTTACAGAGTACATGATATCTGATTCAGTCTGGGTTGGCCCGCCGAGACTGATTTACGTGATTTTCAGACCTTCAAAGTTGTCTCACATCATTTAATGACTGAATTTCAATCTGTGAACAAATATTACCACACTGTTCAGGACGGACTCTCTGCAGCTGCATGGAAAAAATGCACTTTAGATACATTTAGTTCAGTTTCATTGATCAGTGCTTCCTGAAATATGGCCCGATGTTGGTGTAAAACTGATTTGGTTCCAGGTTTGTGGGAGAGCCTGAATGCGATTTTCAGGCCGGGAAATTTCAAGTGGATATCCTTTTGTACTTATAAAGTGTACCACACGAGTACTACAATTACTGTACAAACAAATAGCTGATTCGGAGGGGGTCAGGTGGGAGGCACTCACTGATTTTCCATGGAATTACCCAAAAAGGAAACCACTGTTCAAGTCCAGGGTGAAGCCTCTTATTTTCAGGCATATGAAACATGCTTGTTCTCATCTTGTGGGAGGGCTACAGGTGTAAGTTCTCTCTTTTATTTTATTTTTTTAAATGGCTTTGAATCATCTGTTGTCTGCAAGCTGGATGCAAGCAATTTTTGTTCTCCTACCTGTGGTTAAAAAGGACTTCTTTCAGATTTATTCACTCTCTGTGGAACATCAATTCTTTCCCTGAATAGAAGAAGAAAAGAGTTATGTGTTGATAGATGTGTGGGTGGTGGGGTGGAGGGGCGGCTGGGTGGGGGCAGACATTAGCAGCAGCAATCGAATCTCCAGTTCTGAAAGCAGCCTCCGCGTCACCTCTTGTGGTGTTGCTCGATAAACACTTCAATCACGATGTGGGCTGGATGGAGTTATTTGTTGACACTACTGAGCACGTGCGGGGCTTGGCTTCGAGTGTGTCAGAGGAAAGCGTTGCCACAGTGACATGCGAGAGATGTAGATAGAAAGGTTTTATATTTGCCAAAAAAAAAACAATATCTTGCGGGAGATAGCAGTTGGAGAAAGCGTGACATGTGTTCTGATGTGACAACCATCTGTTTACACACTCATCTCTTATTTAGCACGAAGTAAATGCTGCAGGAACACACAGCTCACACAAGGCAAGTACTGAACACAGCACAGACAGTGCTTTAAGATTTGTTGAACAAATATTCCACTTACAAAAAGAAATTCTGAAAATCGTGCATTTTAAGGATTTTTTTAAAATCCAGAGATGCATCTGGGCCTTCAGCTGACCCATCTACTGTTCACTGAAGCATCATCAAAAGTGTCTCAGCGCCAGGGTGTTTGTCAAGAAGCCATTCTTAAGGAAGGGAAACGGAGAGAAATTCAATTAGAAATCAACAAAGCAGGTGTGATGAATGAGTGACGAATCTAAATTTACAATTTTTTGTTCAAATTGCCATCAGTGTGTATGGAAGAAGTCAGGCAAGAGGCTCAACAGAAGAGTTACAGCCGTCTGTTAAACACGGTGGAGGATCTGTAATGGTTTGGGCTGCATTTCAGCCAGTGGTGTCGGAGGTCTTTGTTAAAATCGATGGAATTATGAAGAAAAATGCATGACAAATAAAAATACTGTCATACAGCAGCTTCATTTTTCAGCGTGACAATAATCCCAAACACACTGCCAGTGCAGTAAAAGCATACCTGGAGATAAAAACACACAGTGGAGCACCGTCAGTCATGGATCGACCTCCCCAGAGCCCGGACCTCAACATTATTGAAGCAGTGTGGGATCATCTTGGCAGGACAAATGTTAGCCAACAGCCAAAGAAGTGCTTTGAATGTTCTTCAAGAAGCCTGGAGAACTATTCCTGAAGACCGCTTAGAGAAATTACAGAAAAGCCACCTCGGTGAGTTCATACTGTGCTGAAGAAAAGAGGTGATCACACCAAATATTGACTTCTAAGCTCTTTGTTGCCTTGTTTACTTAATTTCCATCGATGTTTACATGTGTCACTAAATCACTGCTTCTATTTCCCATTTTCCTAATCAAATATAAAGAACTGAAGGGTTTTGTCTGACTTCTTCACTGTATTGTTTGAGACCTTTAAATTCTGAAAATAATGTCTAACTAAAATTTTAGATGTTATGGAGTACAAAGGGGCATAGCATGGAAATACTTACAAGTACATCAAAAATGACCTTACATGAGTAAAATGGAACAGGCCCATGATGCGATGCCACCTGGATTCTGTTTTTTAAGCAGCGCAAAGTAGAAACACTTTTAGTCACCAGCACAGCTTGATTGATGGAAATGTTACCAGCTGGTTGCTCCTGAGTCCAGACTGATGTATCTCAACAACTATTAAATACTCTTGCTTACTTACCTCCTTTGAGCAAAACACTGAATCATCCAGTGCCGTCGCGGCCACTGGCTGTGTAACCGAGCCTGGCCTCTGACCCTCTATGAAATGGGCCAAAAGTAAAAGAAAAATTCCCTCAGGGGATTGATAAAATATCTAATTATTGCAGCGCTGTAATACATCCGAAAGCAGCTTGAGATATTGTGAAACAGAAAACTTCACTCGGCCTTCAATTATGGATCAAAAACAAGGCTGAAACCTCCACAGGACTGTCTCTGACGTGACTGCAGAGGAGCGCAGAGAGGTGGTGGGTTGCATTAAGTAAACCAAAGCAGACGTGATCCGTGATCCCGCTGAATGGCAGGCTCTGTAGGTTGGATGAGGCCAGCTGTGCTGCAAGTGAAGAAAAAAACAGTCGGAAATGAAAGTTTCGCCTGTCTGTCATTCGTCATAATCTCCAAATACTTCACCTTTGAGGCTCAGTTTAGTGTGAATGTGGACCCATCGAGCCTTTCCATTCAACTTTAAAAAGCAATGTTTGTATTTTGCCAACGTTAATGATGAATAAACCTGGAGCAGACCAAGCTCAGACCAGAGCTTGAATACATAAAGAGACATTTCTATTCAAATCACCTCTTTTTAGAGGTCACTTGGAAGGCAGAATAAAGATGGCTCCACTGAATGTTTACCTGCTGTTAAAGAAAACCTGTGAGATTCAGAAAGATGAACTTTTACTGCAGCTCATCAGTTCAATGTCAGCTATTAACAGCCAGGTTTCCTGAATATGTGCATTCATATAACCATTCAAATAACATCAATCCTCATGACACTACGGTTATCGCCGTTATCAGAGCTCTGCTCGTGAATATTTTACTTCAGATAGTGTCATGGTCTGTGTGCTGGCAGGCGGAATGGAGGACCCAAACGCAGGACTCAGAGAGATGAAGATGAACTTAAGAGGCTTTATTGCTGTACTCCATACAACAAAACATCCACAAAACAAAACCGGTAGGCAGGCTGGCAGACGGAACACACAAAGATGAGGGTTGAGGGTACGACACAACACCGAGCAAAGAACGCACAGGGTTTAAATACAAAGTGGATAATGAGGGGACCGGACACAGGAGGGAGACACAGCTGAACCTAATAAACCAGACAACACAAGCAGGGAAAACTGAATACACTCACCACAGACACAGACCTTCAAAATAAGACACTGTTAGCTTCCTCTGCTGGCATCAAATTTGTCTAAGTCATCAAAGGTTACTAACCGTGATTCTACACTTACCTTTCCCTTTGTGAGTAAGGGAAAATGGACAAAAATTCAGTAATTAGGTTTTCTGTATACATCAGAATAATTCCTTTCTCTGTTTGTTTGACAAGCCTTTCAGCATGTGACTGAAAATAATTACACACAAGGACAAAATGTCACAACGAGCACACTTTATAGTGTTGAAACTTTAAATCGCATAAGAAAGTCATGGCATGAAATGGAATGACAGTAACTAACACAATTAACTGATCAACAATTACAGACAGTCCAGATGAGGATGACACTGGATGAAAGCAGGCAATGATAGCTATGTTTTGATGTATATATTATAAATGTAGGGCAAAAAGTTTGGGCGGGAAAGAAAGAGAAATACTTTTTTTTTTTTTTCAAATTATTCCCCACTCTCTGTTTTTAGAGCAGGTCACATGACCATTCAGTGGCGGGAAAATTCCACGAAAAATCTAAATTTTCATAAAACTTAAACTGCTCTTGTGAAAAAAAACCCATAAAAGATATCAAAACATGGATTTGGTCAATAAAAGTCCAAAGTCTTGTGACCTGTATAAACTTTAAATGATGTTTCTGCGACAAAGTCTGGCCGAGAGGTAGGCCTTCAAATTGGCCTGGGTTGGTGCCTTTTTTGGGGCCCTTTCCCATTCAAATGAATGGGGAAAAATTTTGAAGTTTTTGGGGAATTTTGGGAAAACAGTGTGATGAATCCCTACCAAAAGTCATAGCAAACCATTCCCGATCGAGCGGCACGAAACGAAATAACAGATGTGGGGTTTGTCTCAAAGCTGCGGGGCGAGTTTCGGTCCGAAATTTTAGGCGGAAGAAATCTGACAAACAGTAGTAAGTGTGCTATTGCATAGGCACACTTAATTAAATGTTTCTTTATTTCTGCATAATTAAGAGTACGAAAGAGCTAAGGTTGAAAAAGCAAACCAAGTTAAACATATGAGGAAAAATATTACTTCAAGAAAGACCTGTGTGCTGAGGGTGATTCTCTTTTTGCAAGACTCACTTCCTCTTGAGATTCAGTCCACAGACAGATGCACTGACATTTGACTTTGTTGCTATCATTCAGTCCTCATTGCTCCATCAATAAAGGTGAACTGTTGAGACTGAGACGAAGCAAAAAAGAAAAAAAACAAACCCAAATCTTGGCCCTACCATGACCATGTTTCACAGATGGGATGCGGTTAATACAGTGTTTTCTTTTCTCCACACATAACTCTTATCATTTAAACTGAAGGGTTTATTTAAGATATATCCACAGAACATTATTTAAACAGAGACCTCTGCCTCATCTCTGTGATCTTTAGTAAACAGCAGATGGGCAGCACAGCTTTTTCCTTGTATCTTTGCCATGTGCATTCATGAACATGAACATTTGACAATGTGAGGCAGGTCTTAGCTTAGCTTCTTATTTCGTAAGCTACTGCATTCCCTGCCTGCTGCTGGACTGATCTGTGTTGCTCGACCATGCTGGGGAGGTTAACGGCATTCTTTAATTTCCTTCCTTTGTAGACAGTCTGTCTGACTGTGAATGGGTTTAGTTCAAAGTCTTTAGAGGTGGTTTTGTACCCTCTCCCAGACTCCTGAGCATCTACAGCTTTTTTTTCCTGAGGTCCTTTCTTTGTGCTGTGATACAATCCTGAAACATGCTGTGAAGAACAGACTTTGACAGATCCCTGCTCTTTACGTAAAACAGGGTGCCCATGGACTTCTGACTGAGGGCATTAGAAAGAGCATCATTATTGATTACAAGTCATAAGTTACAAGTCAGATTTTTTCAGCACAGATTAGTTCTCCAACAATTCCAGAGGAAGATCTAATTCAGCTGCTACATGCTCCACAATGTTTATTAGTTAGTTCTGTGCTTACTCTCTCTGTCATTTAATACACTGGGCTCATTAGTGCTTAGTCAGAATGAAGAAAGAGCTGAAATATGCTAAAATGTATTTGATACACAGAAACTATTATCTCATGGTTAATCTCTGCATAACATCTATCTACATTAGACTCGTTACAGTTATAAATGCCGTTTCCTTGCACAACATTCAACAGCATGCACAACTAACAAAAGATGATATAGCAATAGAGCTCAGAGCAAATACCTCTGGCCACATTGAAATATCAAGTCTAAGAATGCCAGTAGTGGAAGACATGCAAGCAAAACAGCAACATAAAATCACAGAAGAAGAAATTCTACATTTTCAGTAAAGTGGGAGTTTCCAGATATCTGAAAACAATTTGCCTGTGGAACATTTGGAGTTGAAGTCATACTGCTGCTGCTATGTGTTTTGTCAGTGATAAGCGTGAGTATCCCAGTGATGCAAAGCACTAGTGTCCTCACCACACCATTAACACACTACAACACAAAACTGCCATTTTTAGTTATATACAATTCATCATGGGAAAGCTCTGTTTTGGGGGACAGAAGATATCCCTTTTTGTGTGGATGGAGGCTAAAGACAGGGACAATAACAAGCAATTATGAATTTAGCCAGCCTAGTTATGACATGGCTTAATACTGTAAGCAATATGAATTGTAAAAATACAGATTGTACTACTACTACTACTAATAATAATAATAATGAGAAGAAGAAAGATATGTTTTACTTATGTACGTCTTTAAGGTGGTTTACATGACAAACTCAACTAATAAAAAATAATTTAGTCAACAAAAATACATGCAAAAATTCTTAAATTTGAGAATAATTGAGCCTCGTTTGTGATTCAGTGAAAGAAGGTTGCCTTTGGAAGCTGTGTTCATGCATCCAATTAATGCAGACAAAGCCTCAAGGAGGAGAGTGAGACTGTGGAAAAGTACAGAGGATGGTAGCAACGCATGATACATAAAAGGAGAAGGAGGTAAGAAAAGTTCCCCTGAAGAATAGTTATTAGTGCTTCTCACACACACACACACACACACACACGTCTACATTGTGTGCGTGTGCGTGTGTGTGTGTATATGTGTATGTGTATATGTGTACATGTATCCAATAAGTCAGCTGGTGGTGGGAAACAGAATTTGATCGCTGTAATGAATTCCTGCTTCTTCCAGTCGTGCTAATCAATGAGACGGGGACTTCACAGGGTTGCCTAGTCATCGGTTACCATCCCCGGTTGCCACAGTAACGGGAGGTAATGACACATTTGGCCGAGCTGATGTTTATTTTTACTGATCTCCCAGCATGACTGACTCTATTTTTACAGTGGAGACACATAGATGCCAAGGAAGAACAAAGTCACCATGGGGATGAGGTGATAAGCTTGCTGTCTTACAAGGATGAAAAAGACAGAAAACCAAGAATGAAAATCAAAGAAAAAGAAAAAGGTAGAATCCCTCTACACACGACCCCTGCACAAGATTCAAAACATCCATCTACTGTATTTACACCGCTGATACTTCAAACATTATAGCTTGTATTTATGTTTGCCTGCCTTCAAGTCATCAGCTGTATGTTTATCTTTAAGCACAGATGTCAAATGCTCAACTCAGTTTGCGATAATCAAAGACAATTCGCTTGCATCAGTAGAAAAAACAAAATGGAAAATGAGATGATCTCATTTGCTAAAGCAGTAATATGAAATCCTGAATCATGATTTTATTATTACTTTGTAGCTTTGGGATTTAAAGGGACTTAAAGAGCAGTTTCACTGATGCATAGACTGTACATAAAAGATGAAAATAATTGGTTGTTCTTAAAAGTAAAGCCATTAACCTTCAACCCACATGCTTTGTAATGGCCACCAGAGGGTGATTCCCCTGGTTTACTAAAAGACTTTCAGTTGTCAAGTCAAGTCTATGAAAACATTATTTTCAGCTCATATTGAAAAAATAATGAGGTTCATTTTGTAACTTATTAAAACAGGTTATGTTTCACATGTGACAAGCTGCCAGTGTCTGAGCATAGACTATCCATCAGTTTTACATTCAGATTCACCTCCCAATTGTTATGTCAAGGTTAAAAACAAAGAAATATTCATAGCTAAAACTCTAAGCTTATGGATTCACGTTTTATATGGATTACATGTTTTGACTCCATTTTTGGTACTTTGAGTCCACTTGTTAGAATTTGAAGTTTGACACATTTTGAATACACTGAATACTGCCTAAGAGTCTGTATTATTCCCTTGCAGTGCCTGGCCTTCAAATGATTTGATGTGAATGTATACTTGACCCAGATTAGACATACTCTCAAAACAAAACCTGCAGAAATCAAATCGGGTGAAAACTGGGCTGAATCGGGTAGAAAACTCCATTTCCAAAACTATGGAGTCAAGGAGTGTCAGAAAAACAATCACATTTGTGTGGGAGGATATAAAGAAGTCACAAAAATGCGAAGATATTGTACCAACAAGAAAAAAAAAAAGAGTTTGGAAGCCCGGAGGAGAGTGAGAGAGACATGACCACCAGGACCAACCCCCCACAAAACACACTGTGAAGTTTGGGTGTCACCTCTGCCCGGGAGAAAACTCCATCTACTTAGAATGGTTGTAATATGGCATTTTTGATGTATCTATGATAATGATTCAACAAGAATGAGTGCACATCCCATGTTGGACCATTTGAAAAATACATCAACGAACAGCCTTTTTACAAAAGACCTTTTGAATTTGAGTCCATTTTAGCCCCTTTTGTTTGGTGCTTGTATGAAATCTTACTACGCTACAAGTTACTACTTCTATTAAAATCAGTACTTCTCAAAATTGTCTAAAGGTGTTCAGAGAGTAATATCCTGTGTGTCTGGGTCCGTGTGTTGCTATACCTCCAGGATGACATCAGTCCTGGACAGGCAGCGTCCCCTGCAGAAGCTGACCTCGACATTGTCAAGTCGACAGTCTCCCTTGGTGATGTTCCGGACCTGCACATAGCGATGACACTCTTGCACAGGCTCACCTTATGCAAACGCAGAGAGGAAAAGAGATACACTTAAGACAGAGCAAAAAAAAAGTTTGAGCACATGTCAAGGAGAGGGAGAATATAATAAACTAGAAGCACTACTTTATAGACGACATTGTCTTCGCATTTGCATGAAATAAAGGCAAAAAATGATAAAAAGGAGGAGACAGAGCAGAAAGCTCATTGCAGAAGGCAGGGTGACATTGCCATGAAATTTCCTCCACTGGGACAGAGATTAAAGCCCCAGTGTAGGTTAAGTAATGTAATCTCCCACTAATTGGGGGCTGCAGCACTTCCCTTTTAGCCTCCTCTAAACTGAACTGAAGAACATTCAAATCCATTTAAGTGGTCTGGAAGCCATGATATTAGAACAAATGAACCACAGTGAATTTATGCTTGCTCAAGAATAGATTGTTTTGCAAAAAGCAGTGTTTTAATTGGTCCTTTTGTTTCGTATTATCATACATGAGAAAGCCTTACTGTATGGCATCCGCTGATAGTTTTTAAATGGCTAAGATTATGGTCAGACGTTTTTGACTAAGGTCTAACAACTAAGAAGAAACAGCCACAGAATAAACATCTGCTTTTTACATCCTCAACATAACTGTTGACTGATGGTATTTGGGATGCGTTTTCTGCCATCTGTATGCTGTACCAACCTGGAAACTGCTTTCTACACACTGGACAGCAGCTGCCTGGTTCTTCCACCTTCACCTCCCCCTGAGAAAAAGATTTCAGCATTTGTTTTACTAAATTTGCAGCAAACAGAACAATACAACATTTACGGTCGGCTTATACTTGTTATGTCTAACAGTGTTTCATTGACAAGTTAGAGCAGGCATTTCATTAAAAGTGAGAATGCACATATGCATGAGCAAATCCAAAAAAACATTAGCCCAAGCTAACTAAGCATCAAGCCCTGAAAAATGAAGCCCATGTGAAAGTGCCAGTACAGTTTCTCTGATGTGGCAACTGAAGGGGGACTTCTAATTTACATTTTCTGGTATCTTCAAATTCATAATACCTTCATAACAACAGTCCAATAACTCTTTAAGGTATCCGTTTGAATTTTGTTAAGGTTAAGTTAAGGGCAGGCCCACTTTAATTGAATGATCTGACAAACAACTAATTCAAAATCTTTGCACACGTAAGTGGGTGAAAGGTGAGTCTGAGGGAAAGTTCCAAATGTAACTCCCGCACACATGCGAATAGCTTCACCCAGAGCACATGTAACAGTCGTGAAAGGGTCTGGTGAAGGTCGAGAACGCTATGCTGCCTGTAACAGCATGACCGGTTTGGTGGTGTGTCAGTGATGGTGTGGTGCCAATCTGGGAGGAGATCCCCCAGGACACCATCCAGGAGCATGTCCTGATGTTGTCAGGCATGCATGCAAATATGTGTGGTCCATACAATCGCCCAGTGTGATATCCTGTTGTTCCTAATTGTCACAGTCTGGCCGAGCAGACTGTATGTGGTGAGATAGTGGACCCAAATGCAGACACGTGAAGCGATGAAAACGTGACTTAACCAAAACCACGCTGTTTATTGAAGTGGGGAAAAATACATACAAACAAAAGGCTAGGTGAACCAAAAATAAGAAACTAAACATAAACCTAAACTGGGTGAACTAAACCTAAACATGAAAAACCCTAGACATGAATACTGACATGACATGACATGGCATGACAGACCTGGACATGAGAATGTAGAAAAAGACGGACCTGGACATGAAATGTGGAAAATGACGGACGACCTGACCACAAAATGGACCCAAAACGCAGACACGTGAAGCAATGAAAACTAGACT
>VVHJ01055027.1:0-24124 GCA_015107715.1 Tylochromis polylepis
GATGTAAACCAGCCCCAAAAACAGGAAGGCCAGATTAGAGTTTGCCAAACGACATCTAAAAAAGCCGTCACAGTTCTGGAACAACATTCTATGGACAGACGAGACCAAGATCAACTTGTACCAGAGTGATGGGAAGAGAAGAGTATGGAGAAGGAAAGGAACTGCTCATGATCCTAAGCATACCACCTCATCAGTGAAGCATTGTGGTGGAAGTGTCATGGCGTGGGCATGTATGGCTGCCAGTGGAACTGGTTCTCTTGTGTTTATTGATGATGTGACTGCTGACAAAAGCAGCACGATGAATTCTGAAGTGTTTCGGGCAATATTATCTGCTCATATTCAGACAAATGCTTCAAAACTCATTGGACGGCGCTCACAGTGCAGATGGACAACGACCCAAAGCATACTGCAAAAGCAACCAAAGAGTTTATGAAGGGAAAGAAGTGGACTGTTTTGCAATGGCCAAGTCAATCACCTGACCTGAATCCGATTGAGCATGCATTTCACTTGCTGAAGACAAAACTGAAGGGAAAATGCCCCAAGAACAAGCAGGAACTGAAGACTGTTGCAGTAGAGGCCTGGCAGAGCATCACCAGGGATGAAACCCAGCGTCTGGTGATGTCTATGTGTTCCAGACTTCAGGCTGTGATTGACTGCAAAGGATTTGCAACCAAGTATTGAAAAATGAATGTTTGATTTATGGTTCTTATTCTGTCCCATTACTTTTGGTCCCTTAAGAAGTGGGAGGTACATTTGCAAACTAATGTAATTCCTACACCGTTCACCTGATTTGGATGTAAATACCCTCAAATAAAAGCTGACAGTCTGGAGTTAAAGCACGTCTTGTTCGTTTCATTTGGAATCCATTGTGGTGGTGTATAGAGCCAAAAATGTTAGAATTGTGTTGCTGTCCCAATATTTATGGACCTGACTGTATGTACATCCTTAACCACACCATTCCTGTCATCTGAACTTGAGCTGCACTGCTTTATGAGGTTCCCTATTTTACCTTAGCAACCAAAGATTTTTTTAACATCCCTTTAAAAATGCTGTGTTTACAGCCCGTCGACAATCCACCACCATAAAGACGCAATGCGGAACTGTGCAATGAGCATGGACCAGATTCAGGAGTATCGTTGCCCCTTGTCACCTGTCGGGGAAACCCCATTGTCTCCGGCGTATAGTGCTAGTAAGTAACCAGACATTCATAGACTCAGGAAACATGATTATGTTTTATTTATGCGCCTAACTCACTCAGTGGAGGTTTTAAGGCTCCTTCTTGCTCTCTCTCCATCTCTTTAGTCACCAGGCAGAGAGCCCACTCGGGTGGGCGGGTCCTGGCTGTTGTCCCTCCCTCCCCTGTGATGCGTCGCTCCAGCGACCCCCAAGTCAGCCCCTCAGCCAGTGACAACCCTCCAGAATTTCCCCCACGTACCTCTCACTCGGCACACTCCTCACCAGCCCATCATCCCAACTACCAATCGCATTCTTCAGAAACAGCAGGGAGCTACTGTGACCTCAGACCTTGTCCCTCTGGGCCCCCCAAACCACCAACTAAAAGCTACGTAGAGCGATTGAGAGTGGAGGAGGGGACGGTGGAGGGAGCAAGAGAGGAAGGAGAGGGGGTGTTCAACGCCCCACAAGTGGAGACATCTTCCTCGTTTAAGCCATCCAGGTACGAAACATAAACCCAGCCTTCCAGATTTGTACTTTATGGTGTTTCCATATTGTATATTGGAATATTGTACGACGAGCACATACTCAGTGCTAAAATGCATTTGTGAGTTTTATGATTTGTCTTATGTTATTGCTTGTTTTGAGAGGAAAAGTTGTGACTATGATCCAGTTTTTAGTTTTTCATAATTCTTAATGAATTATGTCCATAGGATGAAGAGTAGGCACAGAAAATGGGAAAGATTTCAGTTTGTTATAAGGTGTTATATGGCTAGATTTAAAACTTGGACTGACAGATATATCAATAACTGAAATGTTTTAGACCTAGCCAGAAGGCAGCTGTTGCATGAAAGGATATCAAAGAAAACCAGCTTATGTGTTACAAGTAAGAAGCAGGATGTATAGCCAGCCTATCATGTGGTCAGGATACAGTTACAGAAAGCTGAAGAATATTCTGCTCAAAGGTCAATACACCTGCTGACATTTAGTTATAGAATGCGAAAATATGAGTGAGTGAGGAAGTTTTGACAGGCCCTGCAGTAAAGCCATGAATGAACGGAGTGAAAAACAGGCTTGAGTAAACAACTGATAATCCTGTGGGGAAATAGCCTGAGGCCAGGCTTTTTGCTCTGGTCATAGATGCCGCAGATACTGTATTTTATTGGGCTTGCGGTGCCTTAGGAGGTCACAGCAGATGAAGCTTGTAAAATGAAAATGGCAAGATGCACCAAGTTGGCAGTACCTCTGGATATCCTTGTGTTCCCCTGTGAAATTCTGATGCAGGGGGAGATTTGCTAAATTGGTGTGAGCAATACTGTGGAAAAATGGCAGGAAAAAGCTGCGATTGTTTTGGACACGTCTCATCCCATGTACCAGCTTATATTACTACAGTATATGCAGATTACTAATGAGGATGGTCAATATTATGAGTAGATGTATTGGTATCAGCATATTATGTCAGCAGACTATGAACATGAAATTGTACAGCCCCCATGCTCTATGTTTGTGGTCACTTGGTGACCATTTCTGCCATTGAAGGCACTAAATTCTTATTAGGTTACAAACTGAGATACTGGCATAAGCCCCGTAATTAATTTAAAGTCATATCCTCTCAATCCTCGCTAGTGCCCGTTTCCTGTGCTGGCTTGGTATTTTCTAATGTGGTGTAATCATTCTTGTGCAGGTATGAGTCTTGCCTTATGCCGGCTGAGAATAAGCCTCTGGAGATGTCTGTGCTGAAGAGAGTCAAAGAGCTGTTGGCTGAGGTGGATGCAAGGACTGCAGCTAAACATATTACTATGGTGGACTGCACGGTACGAAGAAAATACATAAATACACGCAGCTAACACAGCAAGCTTAAACTTATAAGTTAAACATATAAATGCATACTGAGATGCATATTACTGTCAAAGATTTATGTCCAAAAATAAATATGCATGTAGCTCAACAGGAATATAAGCATACAACCATGAACACACCGTCTTCTCCTTTATTTGGCAGGTTGCTAGAATATTAGGTGTAACCCCAGAAATGCAAAGAATGATGGGAGTGTCCTCAGGGCTTGAGTTATTGACACTACCACATGGACACCAACTGAGACTTGACCTACTGGAGAGGTGCAGATGCTTTTGTTTTTTCCTAACATCTTCCTTTATGCATTACTCAGTAACCCTTTCATTAATCCAGCTATTGATTATCTCTTTGATTCCATTCGTATTCTCTAAATCTCTCATCGCCTTCAATTACTCCCATTTTCTGCTGCACTCCCCTTATTCCTCTGCTTCCATAATAAATATTTCTTTCATGAAACAGCATGGGAATGCAGTCAAACTTGTTATAAAACAAAATTTGAAGCATCACACTACACATTACAGCTTCCTTTATCTCAACTTTAAGTCCCATTCTAAAGTTTTTGTAAAATTATTCAGAGTACTTTAAATAATACATTTCTTCTTCTTTTAAAAGGCTCCTTCAGATTATTTCCACTCACTTCACTAGAGTGATGGGAATTCAGGATGGCTTTAATAGACTTTGACTTGCCTCTGAAATAAATAAGTATTAAATAAATAAATTGGGTCACTTTGTTTCTCAGGTTCTACACCATGTCTATCATGATGGCTGTGGACCTGCTTGGCTGTACAGGAAGCACGGAGGAGAGGGCGGCCCTGCTCCACAAGACCATCCAATTAGCAGCAGAGTTGAAAAGCAGCCTGGGCAACATGTTTGGTTTTACTGCTGTGATGAGAGCCCTGGAGCTCCCGCAGGTAAGAGAGTTAGAAGCCACTGTCACTAGTGCAAAAAATCCGTGAAGGCTAGTGTCATTCTTTTGTTGTCTTTCACTACCTCAGATATCCCGTCTGGAGCAGACATGGGTAACCTTACGCCAAAGACATACAGAGGGGGCTATTCTATACGAGAAGAAACTCAAGCCTTTCATGAAGAATATAAACGACGGCAAAGGTGAGATTCCTGCGGTTGGTTAGTGTCGTACAAAAATGCACACATGCGCTTTCATTGGCAGCACTAAAGTCAAAACTGTCCCGGACTTTCAGAATCCAGTGCTTTGTCCAACACCACCTTCCCTCACATCATTCCCGTCCTGTCTTTACTGGAGCGTGGTATGGCTCTTGGGGATGTATTGGAACCCTGGGAGAGTGCGGAGGTGGGAGTAGATGTAGTCATGTACCACCTAGAGGCAGCTCGCACCATTGCACATCACGGGGAGCTCTACAGAACCAATGCAGAGGCGAAATTACAGGGTAAGAGGAACCTATAATCCAGTCCAATATTCTGGTTTATTTTCAGGTTTCTGCAAAACTAATGACACTGCAGTTTTTACTGCAGGATGTAAGTTTTGACTAGTGGGTTAAGTTAATTCCAGTCACTCACAGTGGATTTTTCCATTGTGTTTGTGCTGTAGTTGATTTTCCTAGGATTTCTAAGACTTATGTGACAAATATGTTGATGCTATAGCCCAGTGGCATAATAAATGTATGTCATAGCCCTTGTTTCTTGTCAGCAATCAGTCGGTTGTTGCCAGCTTGACATGTTGTTACATCTCGAGCTCGTAATGTGTTGCTATAAGTGTGTGTTCAGTGTCACAACAGCTCTGTGATGTAATAATTGTGTGTGGTTACTACCGTGCTGACTGTATTGACCTCTTAATATCCCTCCACTGGTTCTCAGTTTGAATCGGTTACTGCGTTATCGAACAATCTGTCAATAGCTATCAGTTCACATCTGTTTTCTGTTATATTCTGCTATTGATCACCGTGACCTCAGCTTGCTCCTTTCATCAACAGTTCTGCAGACCAGAGTGGAGATGCTTATTTCATGCTGTAAAACTTAGTTCAGCTAAAAAATTTCATGGCCAAAATCCGTCTCTAATCCATTTTACAGGGTAGGGTTTGGGAGTTGTACTTCATTTTATTGAGCGCTGGGTACATTTACGTTGATTTCCCCGTAGACTTACTGCAGTGCGAGGAATGATCATTAACTGTGGAAAATTCAGCAGCATGGGCAACGAAGTTATCGCATCTCAAAGCGCCAGTTTTCAGAGCTCTCAGCCTTGTCTCGCGGTCTTCACTAGCAAAAAGAACTGGCTCACATGTTTGCAAAGTTTGTCGTTTAGTGTTAACTGGTCATAAACAGTGGGGAATGGACGGAAATCTCTTAGGCCATTTTAAAAAAAATCTTTTTGTGCTTCTCAATACAATTTTTTCCATCCATGTTTTATGTAATTAAGTTTTCACATTTTATTTTATTTGTGACTTTTTATAAATGCATTTTATATTTTTATTCAGTTTATTGTTGATGTGGTTGTGTTTGCTCTTTAAGTTTGCAACAGTAAAGTTTGTTAGATTTTGTTTTCCTGTTTCTGTTTACCTCTCTTCCACCATTATTACAGTGTAACTTATTAAGTTACCTCCTCTCCAGGAATTCAGGAACGAGCTGAAATACGTGACATCTTCCAGACGGAGTTTCAGATGCGTCTGCTGTGGGGCAGCCGCGGCTCTGAGGGCAGCCAATCGGAGCGTTATGAGAAGTTTGACAAGGTCCTCACCGCCCTATCGCACAAGCTAGAGCCTCCTGTGCGTCACAGCGAGCTATAGCACCTGCCCTGACAACCTACAGGGCAGGTGCTTTAGTTTACCGCACATAGTGGTATGGCCTTGTTTTGCATTGCAAAGGATGGTATGGGAGGTGCTCAGTTTGGACACTGAAAAAGGTGAGAGTGAAAGAAGAGGCAGCTAAAAGAGCATGTGCGGTGAGCAAGAGGAACACGGAAAGGGTCTCGCTGGCAATGTGTTGCACTCACTGTGGATTTAAAAAGAGGTACAGAGTTTCTTCCGTTCCACTTTGTGTACTTCTTCACTTACTGCTGAAATATTCAAATGAAAGGGAGAGAAGACAATCTAAGTGGAACAGAAGATGGAGCAGAAGGGTGACCAGCTCTTCTGGTACAAAATGTATGCTGTGCCAAACCGAGGTGCAGAATTTGGCTTTGCTCCTGTAAAACACGGATACTCAACTGCTGTCTCACACTGTAGCCAAACTTGCATAGCTCATGTAGATGTTTAGTCTGTGCGAATGAGTGAGTGTGTGTGTGTGTGTCTGCTGGTAAGTGGGTTTATGTTTCTTCATTTTTGTATGTCATTAAAGTTTCATGTATATTTTTTTTCGTCTTATTTATTCAGTATGATCAAAGGATATCAAAACATTATGGACATTGCTTCATGAAACTCAAGAGAATCTGTCAGTGCTCATTCTGAGGGAACCCTGCTCATAAAATCTCATGAAATATGTATCATGCAGTCCCATTGAATCACATTAAAAATGTATCAGGCATGCATTAATAAATGTACCAGAAATGAAACATTCGCACAAGTTATGCAGCAACTTCAATATATGAGGGCTTTGTGAGTGGTTAAAAACATTAAGTGGTCAAGGCAACCTCCCAGGGTTGCCTGTTTGACTTAGCCTTTTCATATTTTCTGTCCTGTGCACCAAAATTAGCTAAAACAGCATTACAAAAGACAAGAAAAATGTAGCGTTTACATTTTAAATTTACTCAAATCAATGTTTCAGTTAAGATGTAAACATTAAGGAACATGCTTTAGTTTGAATCTGGCTCCGTTTTGCAATTTGCTGAAAAAGATGTTTGATGCATGGACCCAGAAAATGTTACGCCAACTAAAATGTTGCTTTAATAGCAATTCGATAATTTCAGTACAAAAATGTGTCGGTCAAGAAATAACATTCAGTGCAGAGATTTTGTGTCTGTTGAAAATCTTTAAAGGATTAATGAATGAATAGATAGTATGCCACATTTGTACCACATCTGAAGAAAAACATCTACTGCTTGTATGTTTGAATTTGTGTTTCAGCAATACAGCTAAAAATGACTGAACAAAGGTTGTTTCTTTGGGGTTACATTTTGCTTGACTATCCAGTGTTATGTTTTTGCTTTAACATTTGAAGGGCCTGAGAGGGCTAGAGCTAACTCTCAGAGCTATGCAATCGTTTCAACCAAATGCTGAGAACCCTGGAAAAGAGACTTCCATTGTTGATGTTTAAAAATTTTTTTTAAAAATTCTTAACTGAATGGATGAAAGTCATATCAGAATCCAATTAAACAGAAATGCTTCTGAAAGCTGTCTTTACTGGGATATTCTTAAATAGATGTTCAATTTGTGTTTTCTAGTCTGGGATAAGCTGTACAGATCCAGAGTTCATGAGGGAAGGAGCCATGTGACAGTCCCACTGTGGTCCAACGGGGGGCATGGTTTAGTCGGCAAAAAAACCACTGAATCATGAATTGTAATATTGAAGACCTATACGTGAAGAAATGCCACCTTTATTGTGTGTGTGTGTTTCGAGACCAAGAGTATGCCTACTGGTTTAGGTTTGATAACACTGGTTACAATGATGTAATATGTTTTAAATTTGTCCTCTGTTGAATGCTGTACAGGAAACTGCTTTGTCAGCATGTCAAGAAATGATTGGGACTGATTTCATTTTTTTTCTTTTTTTTTTACGTCCTGTACAGTTCACTTTTTTCAAATAAAATTGCTTGTGTCAATGCATTTGATTCTGTTTTGTTTGTTTGTTTTCTGTGAATATGGCATGTACAGTTTTGTCTGTTAAAATATAAATGTGTTATACACAATCAGATTCTTTCTTAAGGCTAATTTTGTTTGAGACGTTTCTGTAATCATCAAATCAGATGAAAAGATAAGGGATGCTGTAGTCATTTTTCTTCAGCATCAGATGCACTGCAATCACATACTCCAATCAGCCACAAAATTAAAACTTCACGTAGATGCAACCATCTGCTGCAACTGGTTGGGGGATGAGGGGAAGGAAAAAAGAACAAGGAGAGCATAGAGAGGCGGGACAGAATTGGGCAGTTGGCGTATCAATGGTAAAGCTACAAATAAGTACAAAAATGGCGGTTGGACTGGTACTTATGTAGCACTTTTCTGCTCTACTTGACCACTCATAAGACTTAACACTACAAACCTCATTCACCCAGTCACACATGCATTCAAACAAGCACTTTTATCTAACAGTCACACACTACACAGATGCAATGCAGGGTTATCCTCCTGAACTACCACTCTGAAATGACTTAATACCGAAGTGCTGATATCGGCATTTTTTCTGTGCAGCTGTTAGGTCTCTAAGTACAGTATTTAGACTTTGAGAACACCCAATCTAGCAAATGATGAACTGACACCATTTTATGTCAGAAAATTCCATATAGTCCACTATCATTTGGGTTGAACCCAGCGATGTAGCAACAGAGAATCGGAGACTAGCAAAAACTGCTGATTATTTTTATTTATTTAATGTGTGTGGCTCTAGTTTGATTAAAGTTGTGGTGCCCTAGTGTTTAAAAGGGAAACTATATATTTGTAACTGGCTTTAAAAGATTTAAAGATTAAAAGATGTCTTATCTTGGAAATAGACTTACACATTGTTTCAGAAGAAAAACAAACGGTACTAAGCAGCCATGGAAAGTAACTGATTGTGACTTCAATCATACAGTGTACTTACTCAAGTACAATTATACTACCTATTTCCATTCCCTGCTACCAGTTATGCTCCACATTTCTGTTACATTGGATATATATCTTTTTTGGATTTATTATAAATCAAAGGACCTCACTTTTTCAACATAATCAGTGCCTTTACTTGTATTTGTATACTTTTCAGTGCTGATATTTTTTGGGGAAATTTACTTTCCAGGATAAGGAGAAGACAATGGCTGGCTGGATGGAAAATTCAGAATTGAATATTTCTACATTGTGGTATTACTGCTTTAAAAAAAAACAAAAAAAAACCTTTCTCTGTTTGAATATTCTAGCATATAAAGCTGAACCACTATTACTCCTAGTATAAACGATGAGTAACAGTTTGAAAACAGCTGTTTTAGAACTTATAAGGATAAAAAGCAATAATGGTGCCCAAAGAAGCCATTTTCTTGCAATGTTGATTGGAAGCCAGTAGGTGTCACCATTTGATCAAACAAAAGGTGACCCTTCTTTTACATACAGTTTACAACCCTAATTCTCAATGACTGTTGTCATCACCATCTTCAATCCCAGTCTAGTTTAGGTTTAGGTAGCTGGTGGTGCATGAGTACTTCATGGGTTTTAACGGTTAGAGATTTGTTCTTGTCGTTCCATTTGTTCTCAGACTGTGCACAATCCAGGGCGCTGTGTTAGTGTTTTAATAGCCATGAAAATGCACAAGTATCTACCTTGTGTTTATGGGAAAATGAAGCATATGATATGCATTTGTGTGACGCATCCCACATTGTTTTGCAGACAGATCCATTCTGATGGCAGCAGGAGGGAGAAAAGACAGATGGAGGGTGTGTGTGCACACGTGTGTGTGCATGTGTGTCCATAAGTGTGCATGCATGTGTTTGTGTGGTTTTGTCAGTGTATGTGTATGTATAGCACAACACAGATGTTGCAGGAACACTGTTGTTGGTGCTTACTCCCCTCATGAAGAACGCAATAGTGGCAATAAGAAGGCAATAATCCTGAAGAAGAGGTCAATTTTATTCCAGTCAAAACATTTGCCTCAGAAAAGATAAAGTCGAAAATTTTTATGACATCAGCTATGTTTGTAAACATAAAGGAACCAAACAGAAAAGAAAACAATAGAATCAGACACAATAGGATGCTCGGCAATCTGCTAAGGCAAAAATTAAAATAAAATTAAATAAAACAAAACAAAAAAAATTAAAAATTATAATTTGCTTGTGTCTTTGTCTTCCCTTTCCATACAGTTCCATAGGCGTAACATGTTGTGGATGTAATCTCTAAGAGGATTCTCCCTGCTTGGTATCATGGTACATGTTAATTTCTTTTCTTTATGTTCCTTATTGAAACAGACCCAAGATCTCCCAGACCTGAAAGCCAGTCGACCGTCATCAATTCACCCCTAATCTCTACCCCCACTCTTTCTATAGCTAATCCGTTGTGTTGGTCATTGTCATCTGATCGTGTGTGACCTTGGCTGCTCTATTTGCTGCTGCCTGGCAGCATAACGCTGACGACTGCTGTCCATCCACAGCCAGATATTAGTGGAAGAAGGTGATGATTCCCATTTCTCATCTAACCTGAGAGAAGAAGATGACTGAAAATCAGGTGGATATACTGTATGTTGAAGGTGGAACATGATAGCAGGGTGATCTGGTTACCAGTCCTCTTTCATAGAATGAAATTGTAAGCGAATTAAGAATAATACCATTCAGATATTTGAAAATAACTAAATCGTTATTAAAATTGGTATGCGAAGACTGGTATTGGATAATGAAAAAGAAAAAGAAGCGAAAGAGGAAGAAAAGAACTGTAGCATGAAAATTAGATTAGTCTTTTTTTTTTTTAAAAAAAACTTTAAACAGGCCCTTTAAAAAAAATCTTGCAGAAGATGCACATTTGAGCGGTCAGTTGGCTTCCTTTAACATGTAAAACAGAGAAGATGTGATTTGAAGTTTTAGGAATAATGCATGTAAAAAAAAAAAGATTCAGGTTTACTCAGTATTGAACTGAAGGCATCATGGTCACTGCTGTGACTGTTGTTTAAACAGAAGCAAGTAAAATCCGTCTTTGTACCACAGAAATGTTGCATACTATCCATAACAGCTGTACATGAACATCAACACAGCTTAGCAAATGTGACATGACAAGCAGTGATGGTGTGATCATTACTGGATAACTCACTCTATAACCATGAAACTTACGGCCATAAAAATCCCACCCATACCTCTGAACTCACCCCGTGACTGTTTTCACTCGTCTGGATACTTCTCATTGCAGCAGGGACAAAAGACTGCAATCATAATCATCATGTCTTCATTTTCTTTCAGAACGGCCACTGCAGCCCCCGCCATCAGAGTACTCCCTGATTTTCCCGCCTGTGTCCCCACCCACACCTCACACCCTCCAGGCCCCTGCTCGGTCTGTCTATCTGCCCCTGCACTGACTCCTCATTAACACATGAATAAAGACGAGGAAGGGCCTGCTAAGGCTTGGACGCCAACAGACGGCAGCAGATTTGCAATTCAAACCTCTGACCATCTACTCTCCCACCCCCTCCTCATCCTTCACATTCTGTAACCTATGCTAGGGCTGGAACTGTCACCAGCATGACTGAGGATGCATGTGTGAAAGGTGCAAGTTCCATGCTTATGCATGCTTTAGTATTAATAGGCAGAGTGCAAATACATGTTGACGAGAGAGATGTCTTTGCAAACTAATACCTTCTAATTATAATGATTTTCCAAAATAAGGTCAAGTCCAAGGCAACATCAGCTTTTAAATGGGAACAATAGCATGGATTAATATTGCCTTACAAGTATAAAAAATTTCAAAGGCCTTAACATACAAGAGAATAACTCAAAAAAACAAAAACAAGGTTTAATTCAAACGCCCAAATTTAAATCCCCAAACTGGAGTCCCCTCCTTAAAATTTTTGTGACTATTTTGCACAGTGGCAGTGCTGTCATGCTGACTTATACCAGTATACACCTACCAATTTGCAGTAGCTGTTACAGTCCCAAGGTGATAGATAAAGATGCTCCAGGGAATTACAAATCAAAAAGTGTGTGGTACAGTGGCATTACATGGAAAGGGTGCCTTCCTACTTCCCCTGCACCACTCCTCCCACTACTGGCACGCAGAATTCATGAGTTGGATCACACCCATATTTAAACTCAACCTTCATTTACGTCCAAGGTGCCTGTAAGATATTTTAAGTCTGGCTTACAAGGTTGTGACTTGAACTCTTTGACAAAATCTGTCCACAGACAGACAGACATATATAAACATCTACACAAGAACTCAAAACCACTTCTTGTCATTACACTTAAATTAATAAAACTAGTAACCTAGTAACCTTTAATGGAATTCAAATACATTTTTGTATGGTTCACTTACTGTCTGCATATGAATCCATATTTTAGTGGTTTGTAGATGAATAATGAATTTGTTTGTTTCCTACAGAATTGTGATAAATGTGCAAAATAATAATAATAATAATAATAATGTATAATTTAAAAATAATTGCCCTACAGATTGACGGTTACGTCTCCACGTGATTTGACAGAAAATGATAATAATTTGACGGTTCCAAATACGTCATTTCCGACTTCCCCTCCAATACTTCCTGCATGTGCCGACAATATGGCAGCGTCCTTAGCGATTCATCTGGAGTTTGGGTAAGCGACTGTCGAGTGTGTGTGTGTCTCTGAGTTACACAGACAGAGCCTCGCTGTTAGCTTAAGACGTTTATCATGTGAACAAGGAGAAAACGCTTTCATGTGCTGTTACACAGCTGCACAACTGAAAACTACTATAGTGGAAAGTCCTGCCAGCCGACTGCCTCCTCCTCGTTTACTCAGCACGGAGTGTTCCCCAGTGTTGTACCAAAAAGTATATATATATATATATATATATATATATATATATATATATATATTGCTGGAATTTAAATGGTTATAGATGACTTGTTTGCCTATAATCTATCAAAAATATGTCAATATGACATATCGCTCATGAATGATGTCAATTAATCTTGAGCTAGAAAGAACGTTTCTATCACAAGGAAGAAGCTCCAGTCAGTTTTTTAACAGAGTGACTTTTGTTTTCTTTGTTTATCCGGGTAGAAAGTCTCACTGACATTAAATTGTATTATTTTTAAGAGGAATCTGGCCAAGAGGACAGCAGACATCGCAATAAATACAACATCACAGTTCTATAAACATTAGTGACCAAAAAGGACTAGATTGATGTAGGTACAATAACACAGAGTCATAAAGCTACTTGCAAAACATTTCTTTGTTCTATCTTTATTTTATATGTAACCCATTCATAAATCCTGTTCATTACATTCTATTTAAGAAAAAGATATTAGGCATAAAAAAAATACATAGAAGCATTGTAAATCACTTTTTGGCAGATGATGGTACTAGACTGGCAAACTCGGTATGTAAGATTAATCTAGAATGCTGAGTATAAGATAACCAGTAGAAATGCTTTCAACGACTGCTGTGAAGCTCAGACTTCGGCTAGAGTCGGAATTGCTTGAGAAAATAAGGAATTGAGACTAGATGTAATAGACTGATACATGTGCAAACTGGAAGAAAGCAATATCAAATCTAAGCACACAGTGTGATTTTATAAGATGCAAACAGATGACAAATTCCAGGAAAAACCTGAACTCATACAGTGTAGCGATCCAATGGCTCTGTTACGCAGTGGCAGTTCCACTTACAGGATCCTTGCAAATAACTGTCAAGTTCTGATTGCTCGCCTTCATCCAGTCACAATACATTTGCAACCTGATGGCAGTATGTCTTTGGACTGTGGGAGGAAGCTGGAATACCCAGAGAGAACACGTGCAAGCATGGGTAAAACATACAAACTTAAAATACATCAGAACCTAGCTTGCTGTGAGGCAACAGTGCTATCCATCAATCTACCGTGCTCCCACAGAACATCTTCAGATAGTCCAAAACAAGAGACAACACTACCATGAAGCTGTATTGCAGCATTAGCCACAAAAATGTAACAAAATACACTGCAATAAAAATGATCAACCTATGAAGGGCTTAATTGAAAGACAATGTGAAAATCCAAGTGATTAAGAAAAAAAAAGAAGTCCGAGCAAACCTTCTGGCAATGGCATTTATTGATATGCATTTAAGGATGGCATCCTTTCAGCATAACCTTTAAAGCAGAAAAACAAAGGAATAATATGGGTAATATACACAATTCACAAGTAATGTTGTTTCATAGCACTGTGGAGGGGACATAAGATTTATGTCCTCTCCATTGGGGAGTGACGATGTCACTGTGTCTGATTTTATTGGCTCTACAATCACTATCAATCTGCCAGAGATGGCAAAAAATTACCCTACATATTAATTAATCTGCATACGATGTTATCATCTGTTTCTACACTCATTTTTGTAGTGATTTGTTTTACCTTTTAAACAACATGGTGTTTTTTTTTTTTAATTCTCTTCTGTTCTGCCTTTTCTAACTATGATGTTACTATTTTTTTAAAATGCAGTTTGAAGTACTTTTTAAATAAATGATTAACTGTAGAAGTTAAGAGTGCCTAGCTTTGGTAGTTATTTGATGAAGTGTCACACACAAATTTTTTATTTTTATATCTGCTCTTTCTTTGTGTAGAGGAGGAGCAGAGCTGCTATTTAATGGTGTGAAGAAGCATCACGTGACTCTTCCAAGCCAGTCAGAACCTTGTAAGTATCACCAGTCCCCTGTTTGTACATGTCAAAATTAGAGCCTAAAAGACTTCCACTGTTTGCATCAGTGTCCATTAAACTTAAAGGACCCTACCAGTGTTTCTGAGTTCTGACAAATCAAAGAAAGCTGCTAGTACCTGATATGTGCTCATGGTGGTACATTTATATATACAGCACAGCTTGACTGTAGAAGAATAAACTGTGCGCTTATCAGTCTTTATGTTTTGATGCACAGAGTGGTCTGCCGGTCCTCTGTCTACCAGTGCACAGATGCACTGTCTTGGTTTGTTCACAGCGGGCAATTTGTAATCCTATGTATGTGTTAATGAGAACTTTTTAATGTGCAAAAATATCTAATATCTGCTTTGGAAAAGATAGGCAGTAATTTAAAGTTACATATACAAAATAGGGAACACAAACAAAATATAACTGAAATAATTAGAGATGATTATTTGATTATTTCTACATTGACGTTTTCTACCTCTGGATCCAAATTGATTGGATTAATACAGGTCATTCATTCAGCCTAGAGGAAAGGAAAACCTGCCTTCAGCTTGACTTTTTCCTCCCAAAAAATCAACTTAGGACCAGGGTCATTGAGGAAAATGAGTATAGTAAAAATCTGGCTGCTTAGACGTTAAAATGAGTAGTAAATTTATTGAAAAACGTATGTGTGCGTGTCACAGAAACGGCAGACAAACCAGAGAAATATGTGTCTTTGGTATTTGTTTAAACAAAGGGTGTTCATCCATGGTGCTGACGTTACCACGACAACAAAAAGACAAAAGTTGACCAGAACAGGGAATGTCAGCTTTATGTGACCTTGCTGTGCCAGCTGACCCCTGTGTGTGTGTGTGTGTGTGTGTCTGTGTGTGTGTGTGTGTGTGTGAGAGAGAGAGAAAAAGAGAGAGAGGTGAGGTTTTGCTTTATAGCATGGCTCTGGGTTTTAAAGACACAGGTGTACGCACATTCTGACAGAACATTTCTCAGATCTGTTCACTTCTCGTGATCTTAAGCGTTGCCTCGCTCAGTAGGTTTGCTGATCCTGGAAATGTTGCTACAAACCAGCAGACATCTGAGTGTGTGTGGGTTCAGAGAGGGTGCAATTGGGACAGATATAATTGGTTCTGAATCCTTCGTATTTCTTTTTTGACCCCAGCCGGTGATTGATGACCCTCAACTGAAAAACCCCACCCCCTCTCTTTCTCTATCTAACCCTCTCTCACGCAACAAAACCCCCATGGTCTAAGGACCACACCATTTTTGCCCTTCACATCAGCAAAAAGATGGATAGCTCATCCCACTCGCATGATTGTCGTAATTGCACAAAGGCAGAAAAGCAAAAAATAAAAAAAAGACCGGCACAAAAGGAAAGAAAAAAGCAGCAATGGTTTTAAATCGACATCAAAATGGCGCCTTTTCTCTCCCCTCCCTCCATGTCTGCTTTTCGCCCACGCAACGCCGCAATCCCAGGATGCATTACAAGCTTGTGACGCACTTTCTCTCTGCCTTGTCTGTTTGGTCCCTCATTTTCTTTTCCCCTCTACCTGAACCGTATAGCCTTAAACTCGAAGCTTCTCCACAACCTCCATCTTTACCTTTTTCATCTCCCAACCTAATTTCTATACATTGTCTCTTGACTGTAAAGCACTGCATCCATATAAGTCTTTCTTTTGGGTTCAGGCTGGGGTTGATTTATATTTGTAGGCCTGCGTAACATTTTACAAGAAATCGATTGAAAAGGCAGTGCCTGATGTTTTCTCTTAAAAAAACAAAACAACAAAAAAGCTCAATTGATTAAAGTCTGAATTATCACTAATCTGTATATTGAGGTAAAGCAACCCTGCTTTATTTTCTATGTGCAACTTTTAGCATGTTTGCCTGTTTGTTTAAAGACTGGAATATAAAAGACAAGACAAAAAATGGATACAAGTGATGGGGGAAGAGTGCTTTTATGAGTGTGTGTGTGTGTGTGTGTGTGTGTGTGTGTGAGAGAGAGAGAGAGAGAGATGCAGAAAGAGAGACAAAGAAAAAAGGGTGAGAGGATGAAAGAGTGAATAAGGGGTAATGGTGGAGAAAAATACTAATAGTCAAAGGCAGGCAGGAGTGCAAAGAAAGGAGTCACCACAAAGAAGGAGTTATGACTGCTGCAGTGATTAGTTCTGTTTTTAGCCCCACAGAGGTGCAGGTCAATATTCACCGCCTTGTACATTTTGTGTGTGTGTGCACGCGTGTGTTGCAAAGGGGAGGTATTTCCTTTTTTTTATATATGTGAAGTCCTCCAACCACTGAAAACTAGCTCTGTCATTATACTACTGAGTTGGCAGACAGCACTACAATTAACCTGAACACTGTGCACGCAGGCTTGAAACTGCACGTGCCTGACCTCACTC
This sequence comes from Tylochromis polylepis, assembly GCA_015107715.1. Lineage (NCBI taxonomy): Eukaryota > Metazoa > Chordata > Actinopteri > Cichliformes > Cichlidae > Tylochromis > Tylochromis polylepis. The sequence continues at coordinate 16,855 of VVHJ01055027.1, forward strand.
CCAAAGATCTTATACATCACAGTTTATGCCTTTGCAAATCTCAGTGTTTTAATGTTATCTTTTATGTGTTACTTTATTCAACCACAGTTGTTTGATCTTGATTTTATGACAGAATAATTAACCCCTGAACTGTTTTTGTCATATAGTAACACATGAGCCCCATTGCAATGCCCGTCTCTGTGTAATCTCTTACCCTGGATCCTGCTAAATGCTAAATGAAAGTGTGCGTTATAAATTCAATAGAATAATGCACTGAAAAAAGTAAAGCAAATCCAAATTTGCTTTCTGTGATCATTCAGTATTTCGCTTGCATTTTCTGAGTCTATTTAATGCAAAACCTGCAGCCTTTTTCTGCTTTGTTAATGTGATTTTTAGCTCTGCCTTTGATCTGGCTGAACTCTTGGATCCCTGAGTGATTCATTGCCTACCTGGTACAGATTCTTCTCTTTACACCTGGCTTTGGAGGACTCAATGTCATCCATTCGTCCTCACATGTGCTGCCGTGCTCCTCCTCTCTTTAGAGTATTTGTTCTTCTCTGCATTGTTTATTTCTCTCCCTTTCCCTCCCCTTGTACATTTCCGTCCCCTCGTCTCCTCTGTTCTTTCGCTCCTGTCTAAACTGGTTAAGGAGGCCAATTCTGCTTGGTTGATGAAGCGTCTGTGTGTACGTGTGTATCATATGGCTACCAGTGACTGCAGATCGGCTCTCAAGTGTTATCACGATTCGACAACCCTAATGTACGTCAAGTAGACAGCTTTGATCTGACACACACAAACACTCAAACACATACCCAGAAAACACTCATAAGAAAATAATAAATTTATGTGATTGCGTGCGTGTTTTACTTCTGTTGCTGTTTTGTGATCAGTGCACCATATATAAATGAACCCCAGCTAACACCCAGACACCTTGAATCTTAACGTTAAAGAGAGCCATAACTCTAATGTATTCATTGTTATTCATTTAGCAGGGATTTACTCTAAAACCTCTCGTTGGCGTTGGCTTTTGTGGCCGTCATTGGTCTGTGTGAGGCTCAGCCTATTGTTGAGGGAAGGTCAATCTGATTGTTCAAGAGGTCAGACTCATAGAAAATTCAAGCAACGCTGATGTTCAAGCTCAGACATTGCATTTAATGTGTGACTGCAAATCTGCGTTTTGTGTTTGATTTTGTTTGTTCTGTACTCTAAAACAAATCACTGTAATTACAAAGTTTCAAATAAATTGATATCATTAAAGTCTTACATGATTTGAAAAAAAATCTATGTATTTACATTTTTCCTTACTATTTTAATATAATGAAATCTCAGGCTTTAGATTGTCCATTTTATCATTTATACACTAAAATCATTTCTTTTATTTCTTTCTACCAAGGTGAAAAATGTTGCTCTTGGCCATTGACATCAGTCAACCTTCCCCCATTTTCAGTGTCCTCTCCTTCCCCCCAACATACACATACACTCATAAATATACATGCACCTACACAGACACACACACACACACACACACATACTTCCTGTCCCTTCTGGTGCCTCTGTCGCGTCACATCGACCAGGGGGCTGGAATCATGCACCTTGACCCTTAACCCTTGATCTATGACCCCTGTCGTCTGCCTATGTGTGTGTCTGTGTGTATGCACATAAGACATAAATCTGTTTACACAGTCACACAGTGGGGACCTGCCTCTGTTTTAGGTACAAAAATAAGTCCTCAATATTTAAAGCATTGCATCTTAGTAAGCAGTCTCTCTTTAGATTAAGTAAATATTAGTTATGGTTAGGCTGAGGGTAATTCTCCAGGACATGAATGCAAGTCAGCACAACGTCGTGTGAAGTCGTGCAAATGTATGTGTGCGTGTGTGTGGGTGTTTTCTAGGGGACATGAAGCAGCTTCTGGTCTGGATCCAAAGGAACCTGCTGAAGGAACGGCCCGAGCTATTCGTCCAAGGAGACTCTGTGTGAGTGCACTGGACACACCTGATCTAGATATGTAATTTATTACATTGCACTGTCATTTGAAAAAAAACAACAACAACAACCCCCCCCCCCAAACTTTCAAATATGATCAAAATAACTATGGGAGCATTTTTGGCATTTTGTGGAACAGTGTGTAGGGGAGCTTTAAAAAAAGCATCTTTCGAGCAGCTAAAACTGCTGAAATGCTGAGGGGGGAGAGTCTAGCCTTCAGGTTGTAGATTTCAGTAAGATGATTACCTGTGCACACACATCACACATGCTTGTGTATTTGTACACACGTGTGTGTGTGGATCATGGGCTCGCAGCAGCCTTATAGGATTGGCTGACTTTTACAGCTGCCTTTGTGCAGGACTATTTATAGCACCATCTAACCCGTGAATGGAGAAAAAGACGGGTTACCTATAAACCTTATAGATGAGATGTGTGTTTGTGTGTGCTTTATGCTTGCAGCACACATTGTTTTCTGAGCAAACCATCATTAAGGTGTTGCTTCATTATCTTTTAAAATGCTCCATGGATCCTGTGTGTGTGATATAGTTTACAACCTTCTCTTTTATTCTTTTGTTCTTTGTCAACACAGCCTTGTTTTGGGTGTGCATGCATGCTTTTGCAAATGTATATTTGTTCTTGCAGGTTCCTCTCATAGCGCATCTAAGAGGTGGATAAGGGACAGATGATCACAGGCATTGCAACTTAAAGTTACCTCTTCAGTAAAGAAAAAAACAAAAACACATTAGCATCTTTTTTTTAAAGACGGTTGTCTAATCCTTCACAATTATGACAGTTGTTTTAGATTTGTTTGTTGTTGTTATTTTTGGGGACCTAATAATTTTCATTTACATTTTTCAATTTTTTATATCCTCATTTTCTACCTTCTCTTATCACGTTCAGTTTTTGAGGAATTATGACAGATAATACTTGTAACAATAAGATCAATATGTGACAATATTCTTTGCATATTTGTAAATAAATCACTTCAGATAACATATTACATTAGCAGCAATAAGAACAGCTGCAAAGTTGTTGGGTTTTTTTATGTGAGGCACTAATGGAGGTGACATGCAAAACTCACACATATCATCTGAAATGTAATAGTCAATAGTCATTTTATCATTTTAAGAGTTAAAAATAATCATAAAAAAGCTGATTTGATTGCTTCCTGTCACTGCACTGCAGTTTGTTATTAATACTACAAATTCTTTTAGTGACTGAAAAAAATGTATAAATTTTGAGATTCGGCAGAATTCATTGCTTTTTAAATGTGACATACGTGAATGATATTGGTAGAGTTTGTCAGAAATCGCCATGCACCAAGACACATCTGTAGTTGACAATAATTTTTTTTTTTTTAATGTGTTTAAAAGTGTTTTTAATAAACATGTATGTAATCTAATCATTTTTTATAATTATTATGACAGATTGAAATTTGGGAGAAAAAAATAAAAATCCCATACGTTTGGACTTCTCCTTCAGAGATTTTCATCTTTGTACAATATTTTATTGTATATTTTTTAAAATTAAGATTTTTATCTCTTTTGTTTATTTTTTAGGGTTTTTTTTTAGGTGTTTTATTCATTTATTTCTTGTAGTAAATTGCTGAAATGTTTGCGTATAGCATGCGTGAAATGAGAGCGAGCTACCTGTTTGTACCTTTTACACGCGTGTGCGCCTGTGCTTGAATCTGCGTTGCCTTTGGGAGATGCGTCTCACTGAAAATGGTGTTGTTTTCCCACAGGAGGCCCGGGATCCTGGTACTTATCAATGATGCAGACTGGGAACTAATGGTGAGCACTGGGAAGCTATGTTTACTGTCAGAATTCATGGTGTGTGCGTTTCCTAACAATATGATAAAATGGTTTTTGTTTCAAACTTGTGAATTTCACTGCATTTAATTTCAAATTATTTGAGATTACGTATGCTTGCATCTTCACAACTAAAAATGTAAAAGAGGAAGGGGATGTAGAAAGTTGACTTGGTTTTTTTTTTGTTTTTTTGAGTCTGTTAATGTTTCATATAATCAGGAAGAAGCTGCAGGACAAGTTTGTCCTTGGGGTCTCCTGTCTGAACACATATTTACATGAACACACAGTCTGAACGCTACAGTTGAATGAATTGATTCAATTACAAGACTCGGGATGGGATGTAAATGAAATGAAAAGTTTGTCATTGATTGGACCCCAGTGGGAACACAGGAGCGATTCACACATTTATTTTAATAAACACAGCTTTTTCTCCACTGACTTGTGGAGCTTTTTTGATTATCAATTATTTTGTGTGTTTTCTACACCTCAGGGGGAACTGGACTATCAACTTCAAGACCAAGACAACGTCGTGTTTATTTCTACTCTTCATGGAGGATAAAAAAAAAAAAAGAAGAAGAGGAGGAGGATTTTAAACCTTTCCTAACAGTTCAGCCTTTTCACCACATCATCTCTTCTTACTCCCCCACCACATCCCAGCAACGCATCACCCTATTGGATGCTGCAGATGTGTCAACCTGCACAGTGACAACTGAGAGGAATGATGTTGTTTTACGGGAATCAGGAGAAATTCTCATATAGTAAGATGGAAACTGTTTGAACTGGACTGGTGTAATGGGAAGCGATACAAACCCTGGTTGCACTGGCCATCTCCGACGCACCAATGTCAGTATCTACACTTAGTGGGTCTACCGTCATCTCCATGCAGACACTCTTCCTACATGTCTGTCCTGGAGGTTAAATATTAGCTTCAGATCACCACTTTAGAAAAAACACACGTTACTCCCGCTTCCATTAGTGTTTCAGAGCAATGTATAAACATTTAATAAATGGTTTATTACACACTGGCTGTGCTTTAAGTGTTTATAAATATGCAAACAATTAAAACCCACACAAAGATATTTAATATGCTTACATATTTGTTATGTTGCTGTCAATAATGTGTTCATATACAAACAGCCAGTTACATGTTTGCTTGTATTTGACAAATCTATTACTTAACATCCTAAAAACGTATTTATATCCCCTTCAAAGCATTTTATCATCTCATGTAAACCTTTTATGAAATGTTTTCCTCATTAATACTTTTTGCCTTATATGACTTAAAAAATTGTTCATTTTTCCCCGTTTTTATTTTTATTTTGTTGCCTTTAAACTTTTTCTTCGTTTTAATAAATGAATCTATTTGTACCACAGTTCCTGTCATGACAATTTTTTTTGTATTTCCTGCTACTTTTTCCGCTGTTTCAACAATGTATTTTTTTTACTATTTACCAGGATTTTTTTTTCTAAACCTAGACGACAGAAAAATACTACTAAAGAACTAAAGTAAAGAACATATTCTTTTAATAAATTTGCACATTGTCATACAAGTCGTTTTAAATTAAACAAATAAACAAATACCGATCCGTAGCGATCGACTACTATCATAAATCTAGTCACCGTGTGTTTAGGCAATTATTTGTATTATTATTATTATTATTATTATTGTACTTATTTCTATTTATATAATTTAATTTTTGTTACAAATTCCAAAAGCACAATGTGTCGTTCTATTTGTGCCAATTACAAAATCTCCCTCCTCCTGTGGAGTCCATTTTTTGGCTGCAAGGTAGTGTCACGCACAGGGGCGGCCTATCCAAATGTTTAACACAGTGAGGATTTTACATCACGCTTCGATAATCCCTGATGATAGCTTATATGTGATCGATTTAAGCCCAGCTCATGTGTTCCCAGTGCGTTTTTAGGCTGATTAGACGACACTTGGGAGAGATTTTACCTTCATATAGCCAAACTCCTGGAGAATATTCATAAGAAGGGGGTAGAGGGTGTGCGTGTAACATATATGTTTGTGTGTGTGTGTGGTGATGGTGATGAAGGTGGTGGGTGGGGTGTGAACTACAGCACCACTGCGGGAGGTCGAGGTCTAGCCTCCGGGCTGCCCTCCCCTGAACGCCCGGGGCGACCTAAAACCTTTTCGCGGTTGTGGAGTCCGATTTGCAACGGGAAACTAGCCTATAATGGCCGGCAGAAAGGAAATGCTAATGAGGCTGTGAGGGGGTTAGAGAGGAGAAAATGTTGCACTGTGTCAGCTAGTGCTGGCCGAGGATGACGTGCCCAGCGTGTGTGTGTGTGCAAAGAGAGAGAGAGAGGTTTTATGTGAGGAGATAACCACAGCTTGTTGGTCAGTTAAATCATTTGTCTTTAAATATTAAGGATATTTAAAGTTGCTGAGTTAAATTCTGGTTATGTTTGGCTGGTTAATTAAGTCTGGTTTGTAGCTGCTTTGATATGTGGATTATGAGTGCATCCGGTGAAAAACACCTGAGGTTTGGACAGTTACCTGGGCCTACATTTCTGTATGTAGGTAAGTGTGCACAGTGACTAGCTCACTGTGGAGGATGCTGCTGCTGCACGGTGGGAGGGTCAACCTGGCTTCACAGCCCTGGTTATAAGAGTGCAAATAAAAAGCTGAAGCTCACTCTTTTTCTCAAGTAAACAGCTACTAAGTAAACAATGCCGAACAAATATAAAAGCCTTATTTACGCGACTGTTCGGTTTACATCGGCTTGACAACATGGTTTTATATATATATATATATGCCACGTTTTCTCCCCTTGCTTTTCTTTTTTCTTTCTCTTTTTTGTAGCTTGTCGATAGCAAGTTTACTTTGTTGTTTTCTATGTAATTTTATAGCATGTAAGTTTATATTGTGATGAAAGAAAAAAAAGAAGGAAAATTTGCTCTCTTTTTCGATTGCACCATAGAGAGGAAGCGGGAATGCACATTTCACTTAGGCCAATCAAAACTTACTTTATTGTCTTCGTAATGAAAAAAAAAATTAATAAAATGTAGGCATTAGTGTCTATCGCCGCTATTACAATATTATAATACTCAGTAGCGCACCACAATAGCAAAACACTGTAAGTCTATGGATTGCTAATAAAATAGTTTTTTTCTTTTCGTTTTTTTATATAAATAATTGTTACTGTTTTACTGTTAGGCGACATAGACACCAGCCACTCGTTTTAAAATGATCATTTTAGAGTATTTTGTAAAATAAATACTTTAAAAATACAATAAAAACGCTCTCTCTCTCTATGTCAAACAGGAGAAGATACTTGTCCTCTGTATGTCCCCTGCGTTGGACACAGAAGCGTTTATACAAGAGCAAACATGATGCACTAATCCCCTGGAATTAAGTGAGGTTAGCCTTTAATGTTCAACAATAGTGTGTGTGTGTGTGTGTGTGTGTGTGTGTGTGTGTGTGTGTGTGTGTGTGTGTGTGTGTGTGTGTGTATACATACATATATATG
>VVHJ01055027.1:24144-42727 GCA_015107715.1 Tylochromis polylepis
TGTGTGTGTGTGTGTGTGTGTGTGTAAGAGAGAGAGGGAGTGAGTGAAAGACAGGCAGACAAAAGAGAGGGAGAGAAAGAGGAAAAAATGCTCATATTTTGAAATTAAATTTATTAGCAATTTTCAACGATTTTTGAAAAATGTAGAATTAAACAGCTTCTAGGTTGTATTGCTCGAAACTGTAAAAATTATAAATTCATTTTTGTAAATATTTATTAATTTATAAAGCCTATGGATAGTTTATTAAAATAATCGAATTATTTTTGAAGTGGTTATAGTTTTGTTCTTTATGAACAAAGCAAAAACGTCGAGGCATCCAATGGGCCAAGAAGTGCCCCACGTGATTTATGAATGACGCTGTTTGGCTCCAGATATTTGACACCATCAGGCCCTGGTTTTGTTTGTTTTCTATTTATATTTTTCTATAATACTACTACGCATTGACATAAATAAACCACATTTAATCTTGTCGTAGGAGCAATAGGTACTTATCTTTGACTAAAATGAGTCTGCTGAGCCCTACTTAGAGATAATGTGCTGTAGATATGTTTTCAGTTTATTAATAAATTATTAGGAATTGTTTAAGAAGCTATTTTCCATTACGTTTAGTTTATATAGTAAACCAAAACTTTAAACCTTAAAGCCTGTCTATTAAGCCCGTTCACTGCTTAATGTACCCGATGGTTTTTTAGCAATGGCTCGTCTCATCCACAGCGTGCATGCTGTATACAGGCCTCGCTCTCTGAGCTCTCAACTTACTGCTTTCTCCTATTTGCCAAAGACAGTCAATACATTGATGCTTCCAGTCGATATTTGCCATTTAAAACAAACAGTCTTGATTAGATCTTCGACAAAGTGTAAATACCAATCGGGCCAACCACAGCACACAGCCCGAAAAACACATTACATGAGGCAGAATGCGGTTTCCTCCACTTTATTAACCCAGTCTCGCGACTTTTTCTACATATCATGCAAAAATGTGGTTTGCACCTTACCTGAAACGAGACAGTTACAAAACAAAACGAGATTAAAGGCATTTTTACTGGTTTCTTTGTGGGCTTTGGGGGTGTTTTTCGTTTTTTAGAGGCCCACAGTCTCGGATGTGGCGCTTGGCCAAAGACAGCAGTGACGAATGTGAGTCTGCAGCAACAGATGTCCATACACAATTCTTGGGGTTGAATTTGAGTTTACTCAAGAATTGCGTTTGGACAATCAGCCGCTAAAGACTCTATATATCCTCTGCCAGAATGAAAAGACGAAATTAAGCATTTGATTATTTGACTCACAAATGTGCACGAGCAGTTATTGTATAGGCCCATGGGTGCACCTGCTACGACTGCCTATTTGGCCTTTGACAGTATTAGCTGCCTCTGACACCGTTTTTTTCCCTCCCCCGTTTCTCTACAAGATAGGGAGTTGCACTACTGTGCATTATTTTGACATGCTCACTGCTCAGCACTGCCTCTCGGATTCCTCTTTTCCTGTAAAGAAAAAAAAGCTGCTGTACATTTCAAGCACTGAGCTGTTTCACTAAACCTCCATATGTGTGTGTGTATATATATATATTTGCCATAACAGAAAAGCTGTATTACAACTTCCTTTGCCTCTTAAAATCACTGAACACTCACAGAAACTCAACCTTTCTACTGATTAGTACTTTATAAAAAGCCCATCCCTTTACTGTTTAACCACTGATGCAGTCACAATCACTTTCCTCTTCCCTACTTTCTTTTATAGCTGCTGTCTTCACTCCATGTGTTAACACTGGTTGCTAGTTGTAAAGTTAGTCTACCCACATCTCTAGGCCCTTAAGATGGCTGAATGGACAATGCAGTTTTAAATAAAAAAAGGTATGTCCTCTGATTTCCTCCAGCAGTCTTACTTTTACACTGTTTCAAAAGAGTTTACAAGCTGGGAATAAGACGACCCGTTTAGGCTTTATTTCAACATAAAGTCGTGAGAACGCCGGGAAAACGCCATTTCTGCACCTGTGTAATGTCATCGATTTAGGGAAGGACTCCTCAGTTGCTGGTGCCTCAAGATGCACAATGGCTTTCCACGGATGTTAAATTACAAAAAGAAAAAAAAATCCGCCTTCCATTTGAAAAACAAAAATAGAGGCACTTCAAGCGGTTCTTTCTTCTGCTGTTTATAGCTGGTGACGAAACCGAAAAATTTAAAAGGAGACCCCCTTAGTTCCCGTTGGTGCGTCCTTGGTTCAGTTCCCACGACGCGCGTTCTCTCGGATCTCGCTGCTCCTTTCCAAATGCCCCCCAGCGAGCGGCGTCGGATACTGACAAAAAGCAGCTACGGGGCAGGAGATGTGCGGGCTTCGTACACTCCGGACAGACGGTCCCGTCTTCCTGCTTTCCTTCCACCCGTCCTTTACGGGTCTCTCGGACTGACTGACTGGTTGACTGGATGCATGTGTCTCTGCCCTCCTGGCTTTTTCTTTAAGCCGCTGCAACAATAAACGCTGTGGCCGCGACGCAAGGCGGAGAGAGGAGTGGAGAAGGTCCTCGCTTGGTACTGAATTTGAATAACACCACGGGGTGATAAATGTCCATTGTACTGCTTAAGTAATGAATCTCCGCTGTCCTCTATGTCACACACACACGCTCGCGCACTCACACGCACACACGCCAGCAGCTGCGATGAGGGACCAGCAGCCCCTCTTAAAGACACAACAGCCCTATTTTCTACCCAAAAAGAGATTACAATCCCGACACTGTTTACTCTCTGACCGCACTGCATGACGTTTAGTGTTTCTCTTGTGCCCCCTCTCTTGTGTGAGCAAACTAGTGCAACGCTGTAACCAGGCACTTGGACATAAAGCGGTGCCTTCAGCGCCATGTGCAGCCATTCTGCCCCAGAAAAGGACTGCTTACTGTAGGCCTGTGAGGAGAGTGTTGTCCGAAGTGACAGAAAATGAGTGGATTCTATGATGCTCGTGTGACAAGCGATTGATGGGGTAACAATAGGCATGTTGTCTTGTGCTTTAAATGTTAATTAAAGAAAAATCTATAGCACATTTAACAGAGAAAGATGCAGCAAGAGAACCAATCTGCAGTGGTTCCCTTGCGTAAGCGAAGCAATATATTGAACTGTACTCTAAAAACTCCTTGTGTGGGCTTCTGCAGCTGTTTTATAAACCCAGAGGTTAAATAGCATTGCCCTTAATTACGGATACTGGTACCAAATGTGGTAAGATCATATTTGAAAGGTAATAAAGCAAGAGAGACAAATTACAGAGGATCTTTGAGCGTCTTGTGTTTGCAACACTTTTTAAAAATGCTCCCCGAACCAGCAGGCCTTTATTTTCCCGTGTACAAGTTCTTGTCTTGTCTTGTTTTCGTATAACGTTCCTGTTTGTGGCAACAGTTCAGGTGGTTGAAAGTCTTGTATCTGTGTGCCCCCTCTTACTTGAAACGGGAATCTGAATCATGCCCATCTTGTTGTCGTGCACATCAGCACTTTTTAACGCTGCGTTTGCGCTGCAGCTTTTTGACGCTTGCAAACGCATCTCGCTCTCTCCTCTCTCTCTCTCGCTCTCTCATTCTAATAAATCATCCTGACTGATCCCGCCCCAGGCGCAGGGGGTCCTCCTCTTTAAAGCTCAATCCGTTTTTTCCCCTTTTCATCCCTCTGAAGCAGCCGAGTTAACCTCTGCTGATCCACACAGCCAGAGCCCCTCTCAGCCCCAGCCCGCCTCTCATTCATTCAGCCAGTCACTCATTCATTGCTCTTTTTTTTTGAGTGGTGAAAAGCAAAACCCTCCAAACTCCGCTCTCTCTTACTCTCTCTCTCTCTCTCTGTCTTTTCATGACTTGACTCTCCTAGAGGCCGGAAGAAGTCAAGAGGGTCCACTTTCACTCTCACCTTGACATCCTTCACTTGTGTTGCTCAGGGTTATGGATTTTTTTTTTTTAAAAGACTGACTGCTGGGTTATATTAAACATATATTGCATCACAGAGACATCTGCCACACAGTTTCTTTTGGTCTGAAACTCCTTTCTGTTGTTGCAGCTCTGCAAACCTTCCAGAATGTGCATAAGACATGCTTTACTTTTCTAACTGTTAATTACCATTTTGGGGTGATTTGGTCAAAATAAAGGCTAGATAGCATTCCACAAAAAAAAGTAAAAACACCATCAGCCATCATCAGCTGTTGAATTAAAGCCTTTTAGCTCAGAAGCTTTCATGTTGGCTGTTGGTCTTGGTGGCGTATAGTAGGGGTGTGTGTGTGTGTACACAGAAACAGTAGGGGACTGGTGCACTCCATGCAGGGGCCACTGTGCTTCTCTCCATTCACAAATCAATGTTTAACCCGCTGGCTAAAAGGCCTGGCAGGGGACAGGGAGGCCCAATCAGTGAGGTGGGCTATGAAACCATCCTGTCGAGAGATGGAGATGAGAGGGAGGACGAAGACGACGGGGGAATCCTTAAAATAAACCTCCTCTGGTGAAGGCATCTCCTCCTTGCTGCTAGCTACAGAGGTAGGAGAGTAAAGAGGTTAGAACGAGAGGCAACACTGTTGCAGGGAATGTCACTGAAATTTATAGTGGACTAGCTGTTCAGGCAAGCCAGGACGTGGAGTCAAACGGACAAAGAGGTAATTTGGAAGGAGAGTTTTTTTTTTTTTTTAAAAAGTCTTAAAGGACAAACAAAAATTCTCAGGCCATAAATCTTCCTGCTGGTGCACTGTATCGTGTAAGATTATCTTGTTTATGGCAACTTATAATATCTAGTGGAGAAAGTGATAGTGCCGTGCAAGTGTTAAGGCCAGACAAGAAACATGCAGTTGTACTTTCATTTAAAACCAGTTATGCGCCACACAGTCTCCTATGATCATAAGCACATTTGTTTATCACATGTCATTACGTACATGTCTTCAGTTTATTTAATAGCCACTGAAAATTATGGGATGTTGTTCTTTGCAGTTGGGCAGCCAAACCATTAAGGATGCAAATAACTAAAAGATACTTTTGTTTGAGGTTTTTTTGGGTGAGAAAAGTTGACTCATCAGAGATCTGAGGTTCAATTTGTAAGAGTATTAAAATGTTGGATCATGAAAGAAATCTTAAAGAAATCACCAAACTGTGTAAAGGCTGAAATGAAAAGATTACGAGAAAATTCTCCTGTATATGGACAACTGAGTGTATCCTTCGACTCTGCACTCAGACGAATACACTCGCTTTACCCTCTTACTTCTCCACTGCTACCATCACAGCCACACACACACACTCACACACACACACATACTCCTTCCCCCTCAGCATGCCGCTGCCTAAACATCCCCCAGAATTCTTTGACAGTGGCTGCTCTGTTGCTTGGCAACGGGTAGACGGACAGCGTCATCCAGGGAGTAACGGAGACGATGAGAAGCGAGGAGTCTGCACTATTCTCATCAAGACTGTACAGATCATGGGGGCAACAGGGTGATCAAAAATATAGAATAATTAGTTTTTTATGTCAAATTCTGAATGACTAAAAGAAAAATTACTCAGTTGCACAGTTGCACTAATTTCTCTGAGTTTTACAAGTCATGCAAAATTTGCATTAAATATATTTTAGATTTTAATCTTTATTTAACCAGGGAAAGATTAACATATCCTTTGCGAGGATGAAAGCTGAAATGAATGGGAGAACACAACCAGCAGACTGAAACAACAGAACAAGAGAGAAGGGATTAATAAAAACAGCTGCATGATATTAACAAAAAGCTCAGATAACGAAGTTTTAAGATCTTCATGAATGAATAGCTCAGCCTGAGGATGTTTCTTTGCTTCTGAAAAGTGCATTGTAGGCTACCTGAAATCAGGTTATCAAGGTTAGTGTACAGAGGTAATATCTAAGGTTGATCATGTACTGGACTTCCTTTATTTAAATAGAGAAGAGATGTGAGCTAGTTTTAGCTCTTCGCTGGTAGAGATTTGTAAACATGTCACATGATACTGCTGTTTTTTCTAGAGTTTAAGGAAGTCCATCCACCCTTAGTGATGAAGCACATGTAAAGGTTATAACTGCTGGAGGGATGTTGGAGCAGATGGCAATACAGAGTATCTCCATCCATCCATCCATCCATCCATCCATTGTCTTCTGTGTTGGGGAAGCCGTCTTAGCGCAAAAGATTGGATACACCTGGACAGGTTGCCAGTCTACTGAAGGTTTGTTTAGTATATTCAAATAAAAAAAATCCTTCAAGTGAAACTTGCCAATTTTTTTTACATAGTCCTGCTTCAAGTGAAATCTTCACATTAGTGCAATAAAAAGGAGAATGTTGACTGAAAATCCAAACGCTTCTTTATTCACATTTTTTTTCCAATTAAAAATGTATTTTATTTGACACCGATCTGCTCATTATTCCTGTTACTGCCAAGATCTTCAAATGAAATTACATTTAAGTATAATGTCTTAAAAAATGAATAAAATCAAAATCCTTGATGTTTCATTGTTGACTTAATTCAGTTTAAAATGTCTATTTCGCTTTAAACCAAACTGGCTCAATGTCACTGTAACTGCTATCATCTTCTGTAAAATAAATCAACTTGACAGGTATCTTAATCCATTATATTAAAACAACCAATAAAAAATAAATGACATCAAAATAATTGATTGCTTTCTTTTATATATTAATTAGAACAGATGTGACCATGTGTCACTGACCTCTTTAATCTCATTTTACCTCCAGCATTCGGAACATTCGGTCAGAGCCTGAGGTTGTTTGTGCTGACTTGGTGGTGTTGCATGAAGACTGGACTTAAGGTATTCCAGTCCTTTTCTACTGAAGCAATTCTGTTTAAGTGCTTTAGTCAAATAACAATATTGGCCACCTGGGAAAAATACACACACACGCACACACGCACACACACACACACACACACACATACCTGCTGTTTGGCCCAGTAGTCAGTTTATCTGCACTGTTGCCACCTCCAGAGCGTCCCCTCTTTACGTTGCCAGCCATAATCAGAAAATCACATCTGTAAGACTGACTGTTGTGAAGTTAAAAATGAAATGAAATGCAGGTTTGTAAATGATTCCAGACATGTTTGTTTCAGTCAGACTTCAACAAAACGAGTACCTCTAAAACTCTTGGGGAAAACATGGATCCAAGGCCTAGAATAACAACATTGCAATTAAAATGCTGAACATAATTTTCAGATTTTATTTCCATGGCGCACTTCCTAACAGTAAATGTAAGGATTCCTACAGCCCCATCTGATATGCATCTTTAACACTGAGCTACTTCCATGGAAAAACTTAACTCAGTTAGCAAACGTGCTGGCTAACAAACATACTTGCTTACTTAAAACTGCAATGTAGGTTTCATTTAATGAAAATTTACTTTGGAAAGATGAGTTCTGATTGCACAATCACTCAGGCTACAACCTAACAAATAACTTAAACAGGTGTTTTGCACTAAAGATGAAAACAAAATACTGAAAACAACAATTTAACAACAGCACCATATTATTTTAAACCAAATCCAATTATGTTTAAAATGAAAATATTCTGGAGATTAAACAATAATGATAGCTGTTGTTGGCGACTGTTTTATTGGACTCAGTACTCTGTGCAAAGAAAGCGGATGCTCAGTTGGATATGATTTCAGATGAACCACACAGCTCCTTAAATTGTGCAAACATGACACTCCTGAGATACATGCAGGAGGACATGGGAGGTAGGGAGCAGACAGAGCGAGGCTGCTGTAGCTGCTGAGTAAGAGGGTCTGTGCCATGACTGAGCCCCTGAGTGACAGGTATTGACGTGCCCAGCCAAAAGACGTCTCTGTGGGAACAATATTGATTATTGCCACAGCAATAAAGGTCCCAGAAGCTTGTGAGAATGTCAGGACTCTGTGCTGCCCACCAGTTTTGGTCTCAACACACAAAAACAGGAGCTCTTACACTTTGTCACATCCAAACTTACAGCCACTCCTTCGCTCATGCTGACAAGAATTATCTGGCCCAGCAAAGATAGAATAGAGGCTGCGTGACCAGTTAGGACATGTGCATTCTGTATAGATATGAGAGTTGTGAATATCTTGCAACCTGTACAAATAAAGCTAAAGCTATGAGTACTGATGGTTAACATCTGAGGCAATTTAGATATATTTTTTGTATGCGTGCATGCACGGTCCTGTCATTGCTGCAGCTTTGTTTTGCAGTCTCTCCTGCAATCTGGTCAAAACAATGAAGATTTTCTTTTTGTCATTCTCTCGCTTTCCTTGTCCGTCTGTCCCCAATTCACACACTCCCACACACAAATGCCACCTCCACCCTTGACCCCGCAGTGAAAAGTTAGTGCACCCGAAGTTGAACTCTCCCAGATCAGCTGCAGCCACAAGCGCTGAGAAAGTGCGCCTGACATACGTGTATGTGTGCACATGAGCATGCGTGTATTTGTGTGTGAGCGTGGCAACACTTGGGGTGTCATGAATAGGAGAGATTTGACCCTCAACCTTCGTGACCTGTCCACACAAACAGCCCCTTTGCCCCAAATCTGCCATTGTCAGCCTTGACTGCCTTCGTTTATTCACAGAGCCCGCCAAAAGAGCCAAAATTCATTATATACCCCTTTGCTTATTATTTTCCACCCACGCTAATGCATCTCCCCATTCTTTTTTTTCCACTGCCCTTTCCATCGTTTCCATTCTTTTTTGTCTGTTCCCATTGGTCCCCTTCTTGCACAGTCTCTGTCCTGTCCATCTTAACTTCTAGTGGTGAATTTTCACTTGTATGCTGAGCACTCTGAGCATCAGTTTTTAAAACATTTGCCTCCTTATACTCACTAGCCTCATGGGAGTCAGCAAATCTTTTCACATTTATTTTCTATTCTTATTCTAGATGAATAATACAATTGAAGATTTAACTGTGTATATGTGCTTATGTGCCCCATCTGTCTGCCCCTCCATCTTCTACTTGGCTATTGGCCATGAATTTTCTATTGCCCACATACTGGCACTCAATACATTCCAGATGACCTTCGACTCTTTAATATACTGAGGAACACCCAGGCTACTGTACATCTTGTCTTGTCAACAGGCCACTCGAAGCTATAGGACTGCAATAAATAAGAGCCACAGTGCAAAATGGAAAATGATGTTACAAGCTGTATTTAAAATTTGGAAGGTCCCCTTTGCTTGAAACCACAAACTTTCCAACCTTCTCTGTCAAGGCTCTGGAGTATTTAAATGTAAAGATTTACAATGAATATTAGGTTGAACATTTCCCTTAAAAACATTTGCACTTGTTTTCATTTTTGTTTTGTTTTGGTTTTGGTTTGTTTTGGGTTTTTCTTTGTTCATCAAGCCTTCAGTGTCTCTGTAGCAGTCACTGCGTTCCTTATAAGGCAAATTTCAACAGAGTAAAACTGATGCCTTGCAACTATTACTAATATGCATGCAAATAAGTACTATATAGCATGAGCAAATGTAGTGGAAGGTGACATACGATGAGAACGTCTTAAGAAGATAAATATTAAGTAGAATAAAAAAAATAAATGTGAAAATAACCTCGTAATTGATCGTAATTGCAGCATTTGAGAAAACCAAGGGATCAAAGGCCTCAGGACGACGTTCGCGACAGAATGATTCTTCTCTTGGATCAAAACCTCCCCCTGCTGGTGAATCTCTGTAATTCCTACTCTTTGGCTTCATATTACGACAAAGCTGGGTTTCTTCAAAATCCCTTTCTATTTCAGATGTATGTGTCAGAATATCACTCATACAGGATAAATGTGTGTATAAGTGCCCACACTGTGGTCGGAATATTTAAAAGGCTGTGATTGGTTTGCTCAAAAACAATAAATAAATAAATAAATAACTTTTTGACTAACAAATCTTTCTTCTACATCTTTCTAAAAAAGGATATTCCACCGCTGTAAATGCCAGTGTGGCCAAATCACGCCTCTTTGAATTCCCTCTTTCTGTTTTTTTCCTACAGGAAAAAGTTTATTACAGCGGAATATAGCCCTCTGTGGCTCTGGGATTGGGTTTGCATTTCTCCTCAGAAGGGGCCAGCATGTACATGAAGTGGAGGGGGGGTTAAACATTTGGGAAAGCCCTTTTTTCTTGGACTGCTGACGCGTACCGCGACTACGTGCTGCTCCGGAGCCCCGCGGACTACTTTCCAACTTTAACAGTCTCCACCATGATACTTCATTTTCTGGCTTTAGGAGCCTTTGTTTTTCAGACTGAATGTTACTTTTCGGAGGAGAAGTATCCGGAGGAGTCGAAAATGCAGCCTCCAACCGTGGTTTTCGCTATCATAGCGAGAAATACTGCTCACTCCCTGCCGTACTACCTCGGGGCTCTGGAGAGACTCAACTACCCCAAAGATCGCATCTCTGTGTGGTGGGTTTCCTGCATGGACTGCCAGGCTGTTTGTAGAGGGGTCTCCTTTTTATCCGTCTATAGCAGCCGTTCAAAAGGTCAATGGCATTTAAATTAGTTTGTGAAAGCAGCAGCGTCCTGCCCCTCCCCTGTTCCCTCTGCGCCTTTCACAGTCCAGGCTGCCTTTCACTCCGTCGCATTCATTTCCTACCG
This sequence comes from Tylochromis polylepis, assembly GCA_015107715.1. Lineage (NCBI taxonomy): Eukaryota > Metazoa > Chordata > Actinopteri > Cichliformes > Cichlidae > Tylochromis > Tylochromis polylepis. Next base: position 34,694 of record VVHJ01055027.1, read on the forward strand.
TCGCTTGCTTGCAGTTTTGTGTCCCTTGAAGTTTGTACAGAGTAACTGTACCAGCAGTGATTTTACTTCTTTATAATTCATGCTGCATGTTCAAATCTACAAACTGTAGGGGTTTATTAGTGAGGAAGTAAAACGGATTCCGTTTAATCGATGTAATGATGGGAAAAGATTAACTGTTGGTTTAATATGAGGAGATAACTATAGTATGTCCAGTCCTACGGGAATATTGATCATCATGGGCATGAAAGTCATGGCAATTTTTGGCTTTTAATTATTTATTTTAACATTTTTTCCAGGGTGGAATGATTTTACAGCATACAACCTTAATGACTTTAAAAAAAAGTAAGAACTTTATTTAGGATTTTCTATAATCCATACAGAGTCAGAAATAAACATCCACCCACACTAAGATTTAGTTGCACCTCAGATGTCTTAGTAGCCATCGGCAAGCTTCTGAGAGTGATGAACAGGGTTCATTTAAATTGGTTGGCTCCAGACCCGGCCTTTAAGCATAGTCACAAATTTTCAATAGGGTTGAGGTCGGGGCTTTGGGAAGGCCATTCCAGAAGCTTAATGTTGGCCTGCTTTATCCATTTCAATACCAGTTTTGATGTGTGTTTGGGATTATTGTCCTGTTGGAACACCTAGTTGTGTCCAAGTTTCAACCATCCATCTGTCGATTTCAGGTGAAGTTGAAGAATTTGTAGGTAGTCCTCTTCCTTTATGTCTTCATCCACTTGGTGCAATATACCCCTACCACCAGCACTGCGTTTGACACCTGATAGTGTTATTATGTTTGAAAATAACTGTGAATTTTAGTAAAGCTTGAAGGTGTTGATTTTAGATCAGGGGTTTCTTTCTTGGTTAGCGCGCTATCAGTTCATGGCGATGTAAAACTCACTTCAGTGTGGACAGTGACACTGTCGTTTCAGCAACTTTCAGTTCATGGCAGGCTTGAGCCTTGGAGGTTTCTGGGTTGTTCCTTAACATCTTAATCAGTTTCCTCTCATCTGAGGATAACGATTTGGGTCTTCTTCCAGACCTTGGCAAAGTGGTGACACATCAGTAACTTTTACATTGTATAATTGTTTGAACCAATAATCTTGGAATCTGCAGTTGTTTAGAAATGGCTCCAAGAGACCTTCCCTAACTGTGTCTACAATCTATAATTGTCCTTCTTAGCTCTTCACTGAATCCCTTTGACTTTCCCATTATTCTGAGCATTGGTCAGTCCAGTGAGTGCTGTCAAACAAATCCTTTTTATGCTGGCAAAGAGAAACCACCAGCTGTAGTCAATCATGATCTCTAATATGAAGTTAGTAAGCCATGGCCTTCTCAAGTTAAAAGACACTGTAGAACCTTCAACACCACTTACTAAAATTTTTAAGTAAATGCATGTATAGTTTTGACCCTGTGTGGATTAGAGAAAAGCCAAAATGAATTAAAACCTGTGCACCCAGTTGTTGTCTTTTTAAAGTCATTAAAGATGTATGCTGTACAAAGATCAGTTTAAAGAAATCATTAAAAGGCCTAATATTATGATGAAGTAAAAAAAAAAAAAAAATCTGTTACTCTGCAGGGGTGTCTTATTTGCACAAATAAATAAAAAGAAAAATGCAATAGAGCCATTCTGCTAATTGACAGATATCTAGTGTCTTTGATATACCTTGTCATTTTGGCCAACCCTACTTCACCACAAGTAACGGTTTGCTAGAGTGACACTGCCGAAGATAACTCACAGCTATGGACAGGAAAGGGATCCAGTGCATATTTTAGTGCAAAAACTGTCGGCCACTTCACTCGTCTTTTCTGCCCAGAGGTGCATGAGGTTAAAAGTAATGTAAAAGTAAGATTTTCTTTATATAGCCCTTTTCAAGATGAATATCACAAAATGCTAAAAACATAAAGACAAAAAAGTTACCCAAAAGCAAGATGAAAAAAAAAAAGAATTTTTAACCTGATTTTTAAAAGAGATCACCAACTTCATAGTGCTCCGACTCAGTGGGAGAGAGCTTTAAACTCTTGGGGTCAAAAAATCTTAATTTTTATACTTGTATATCAGCCAGCAGGTCCTGATTACATGACCTCAGGGATGTACTGGGGATGCAAGGATGCAAACAGATATCTGATATATGCTGGTGCTTGTTAATGCAGAGCTCTAAAAGTCAAAACTAGAATCTTAAAGTAGACTGAAGTTAATGGAGCAAGTGGAACTGAATCACTCCAACCAGTCGCGGCAGATGGCCGCCCCTCCTGAGTCTGGTTCTGCTGGAGGTTTCTTCCTGTTAAAAGGGAGTTTTTCCTTCCCACTGTCTCTAAAGTGCTTGCTCATAGGGGGTCATATGATTGCTAGGTTTTTCTCTGTATGTATTATTGTAGGGTCTATGTTACAATATAAAGCGCCTTGAGGCGACTGTTGTTGTGATTTGGCGCTGTATAAATAAAATTGAATTGAATTAGCGATTGTGTGACATGTGAATACTTTGAAGACTTATTCAGAAGCCTTGCAGTGGAGTTCTGAAACATGCATTCCAAGGAAACTTTGTTAAGACAAGTGAACAGTGAATTGCAATAATCTAGATGTGATGAGATAAAAGACTGATTAAGATTTGATTGATTTCCAGATCAGACTGTGAAACAATGAAACCTAACTTGACAATATTTCTTAAGTGATAAAAACAATGGATTTTTGCTTTCTCTTCACTAAGTTGGAGAAATTGGTCAGCCATTCTATCTAGCAGTGATAAGAAATGTCCTTAAAAGTGATGAAAATGTGCTGAAGAGGCAGCAGATATAACAAAAAATAGAACCTTGTGGCATACCGTAAAACCAGAGAAGCAGAAAATGATTGTTCAGATCATTCAGTGGAACTGAGAGACAACATTAAAACATTTACAGACCTGAAAAATCCTGCTCAAATAAATAGTAATCATTTGTATTGTGTTGTATTGTGTGACCATTATACATTTTGGATTTGAAAGAGATCAGTTCTTCAGTGATCACTGATGTTGATTAGTTTTGTTTGTTGATCGAGTAATACACAGGCAGGACATCAGTATTGGGTGCTGAATCGGATAACCTTGTCTGCAAATAATTTGGCATTTTTTTAAATCTCTAATGCAGCATGAATTTTGCGCTGGCATGATGAGGAGCTAAAAAATTCCCATCATGTAGATTTCACTGTTCCCCTGACACAACAATGGGAATAAGTAATAACAAGTTCAGGTTCCCTAGTTTTGGTGCAGTTACTTCACCGTCTGCCTCCTCTGTGCTCTCCAGGGCAGCCACAGATCACAACATAGATAACACCACAGCCATACTGAAGGAGTGGCTGACTGTCATGCAGAAATATTACCATTATGTTGAGTGGAGACCAATGGACAAGCCCACGTAAGTCTGAAAATGTTAATGTGTTAAACTTTATGCACTGCTGGGATCTGAGTTTGGAAACGCCTCAACTTGATCCTGCAGCTCACACGTGGTTCAAAGCAGATCACATTCAATCGGTGCTTTTTACAAGGGAAATGACAGAAACAATCCCTCTTACTCATCAGGAGGCAAATCTATGATTCTCTGAAGTGTCATCCTGGTAGTGACAAAATAAATAAATCAATGTTCAGATTGCACATGCATTGGTTTTGCTTACTTGCTCTTTTTGTCCACGTGTTCAGTGAAAGTATTAACACCGCTCTGTAGGCTGCAAGTTTGCAGTTTGTCTGGTAGTCTAAAAGCTAAAAAAAAAAAAGAGTTTGACACAGCATATCTCAGCTTGTCTGTACATGATACTCTGTCTGGGCTTTCTATTAGTAGACATTTTTATGCCTGTCAGTTATTTATTCTGAGTGAGTTCTGCTAAACTGCTACAGTCATGAAACTGTTACATTATCCATCTGTTTATGCTTTTTTTACAGCACCACAGAACTTCTATCAATTACTGTTCTGGTTTTATTTAATCCATTAGCATTGGTATGCTGTATTCACTGTGGTGAACGCTCCAGCATAATTCAGCGATGCTGTTTTTTTGTGCTTTTGTTTTTGTTTTGTTTTTTTACTCTAGAAACCATTCAGCCAATCACATTGCATCATATGGCAAATTATACAACATTTTACCAGTATAGTATTATATCCCCTAATAATACTGTAGCTCTGCATGTCTTAGGTTCTACGCTGGAGAGCTGGGTCCTAAGCATTGGCCCAACAGCAGATACGAATATGTGATGAAGCTGAAACAAGCAGCGCTCAACTTTGCCAGGAAACGCTGGGCTGATTATATCCTGGTACCTGTCTTATGATAAGATTCATATTATCTCCTTTCTTGATTAAGCAGATGGGATATCTTCCTTACTGCAGCTGTTTTCATTTCATCCAAAAAAAAAAAACTTAGCAACTGTTATTTGAATGGAAAATACTTTTTCCTTTGTATCTTCTGTCTCTCTGTTTCAGTATGCAGACACGGACAATATCCTCACAAACCCAGAATCCCTCAACCTGCTGATAGCAGAAAACAAGTCAGTCATCGCTCCTATGTTAGATTCTCCGGGAGCGTACTCCAACTACTGGTGTGGTATCACTCCACAGGTGAGCAGCACTTAAAAATTAGGGATTATTTATCCACTTAAAGGGAACACTTGAGAAAAAAACTGTTGTTTCTTTCAGGATGAACATAATGCAGAAAAATGACACAGAGCTAGGACATATTCAAAGTTAGCATATTTTTTTAATATCTCAATTCTTTAGGGATATTATCGTCGAACAGCAGAGTACTTCCCCACCCGTCAGCGTCACCGAGTGGACTGCTTCCCTGTGCCTATGGTCCACAGCACCCTGCTGCTGGATTTGAGGAAGGAGGGCATGAAGAAACTTGCTTTTTATCCTCCTCATGAGGACTACTCGTGGCCCTACGACGATATTATTGTTTTCGCCTTCTCCTGTCGGGCTGCAGGTCTGTGGATGCTTATTATATTCAGCAGTTCGGTTTACTCAACACAGCTGTTGCACTAAATCATGTCTGCACTCGCTATGCTGTAGAATATTTGTGCATTTCAGCACTTAGTGATGAAAATATACATGGATAAATATGTTTATAATTTATTAACTGATTGCTCTTCGTTGCTACACAGAGATACAGATGTACCTGTGCAACAAGGAGCGCTATGGCTACCTGAACGTTCCGGCCAAACCACACTACACCTTAGAAGACGATCGCCTCAACTTTGTCCATGTTCACCTTGAGTCTATGAGTAAGAGCATAGATGATTTGTAATACTATAGGCAAATATTGACAGTTAAAAAAAAATAAATAAAAAAGGCACATCAGCTCACCTCTCTTTTACCCTTCCCCCCAACTAATATCCCTGTTTTTGGAAAAAGTTGATGGTCCACCCATGTATCCTTCTCGCTTCATCCACATGTTTCCAAAACAGAGAGACCTCCTGGGATTTGATGAGGTAGGTGCACCAGTTCAAGTTTTTTCAGTTGTAATCTCAGTGTAAAAAAGGTTAACCCCAACTTTATTCAGGCTTGTTCTATGCAATGATGAAAGCACGAATATAATTATATGTAATATATACTATACCAACTATACCAACGTTTTAGGTAGTACTTTATATTTGGCAAGATACAGACCAAATATGATGCATGTTTTCACTGGGTGAATAGAGTTTGAAAACATGAGGAATATGCAGTAGACCCATTTGACGAAACTCAAAGATTTAAGATGATGGTACACGTTGTCCAGATTTAAATAACGTTCTGGGTCACCCATCTCCTCTACAGATTTATCTGATTAACCTGCGGCGGCGTCCTGACCGCAGAGACAGGATGTTGTTCTCTCTAAACGAGCTTGAGATTGACGTCAAAGTGGTCGATGCTGTGGATGGAAAGTGAGTGGACTGCTCTTGGCTCTTTTCCTCTCTCAGTTTTATAGTTAAGTTTGTCAAGAAATGTAACACTGTGTCAATTCAGACTGTTGGTGTGAGGCCAATTTCGATTCTCATTTTAAAATATAGACACTTGTGCTGTATAATAAATATCAGTGTTATGGCTACTTATGCTACAAATTTCAACACTCTTCTCTAATCAAAGACAGAATTACCTAAAAAAAAAACCCCGACTAAGCCTCGCATGCGACTGCAGTCTTCCATTTTGGTGCTGTACATGGTGTAGTACTTTTGTCTTGATATAGTAATCTGTTGTGTGTGTGTTTTTGTGTATGCAGTGCACTGAACAGCAGTGACATTAAGATTTTAGGTGTTGACCTGCTGCCAGGATACTATGACCCATTCTCTGGACGCACTCTGACCAAAGGAGAAGTGGGCTGTTTCCTCAGTCACTATTACATCTGGAAGGAGGTGAGAGGACACACACTGTCCTGCTAAATCCCTTTTCTGAAGTTAAAACTCAAATATGTTAATGTGTACTTCATAGTGTACTATATAAGAAGAAAACAGAATTGTATATACAGTCCTTGCAAATCACCTTATTACATTATTATAATACAGTCATGTGACAACAAAAGTACAACTTCTTTGAGTTCTAAGGGTTTATATATCAGCTTCAGTAGCTTTTAGTACCACCTTTAGCTGTAATAACTTAAAGTAATGGTTTTCTGGATGACTTAATCAGTCTCTCACATCACTGTGGAAGAATTTTGGCCCACTCTCATTTACAGCATGCAGCTTCACTTCACTGAGGTTTGCAGACATTCATTTATGCATAGTTATCGTAAGGTCCACCCCAGCATTTCAGCGGGGTTGAGGTTTGGACGTTGAGTCAGCCGTTCCAGCGCCTTGATTTATTTCTTTTTCAGGCATTCTGTTGCAGGTTTGCTGCTGTGGGATAGGGTTAGGGATCATTGTCATGTTGCGTGACTCAAAAGCTTTAGCTGTTAGACAGAAGACCTCATATTTAACACTAGAATGATCTGGTATACAGAGGAGTTTCTAACTGACTCACAGCACAGGTCCTGTGGTTGTAGAACAAGCACAAATCATCACCCCTCTACCACTGAGCTGACAGCTGGTGTGAGGTTTATGTGCTGATGTGCTGTGTTTGGGTTTTCTCCAGACATATCAGCATCCATTATGGCCAAACATCTTCACTTTGGCGTTATCGGTCCACCAGACATTGTTCCAGAAGTCTTGTGGGTTTTTTTAGATGTAACTTTGAAAACCTGAGCTATGCTGCCAAGAAGAGGCTTTCTTCTTGTAACCCTTCAAACAAGCCATACTTGTTCAGTCTTTTTTCTGATTGTGCTGTTATGAACTTTAACATTTAACATGCTAACTGAGGTCTGTAGAGTCTGAAATGTAGCTCTTGGGTTTTTTATTTTGCAATTTCTCTGAGCAATGCACAATCTGACCTTGGGGTGAATTTGTCCAGAGGAAGATTGGCAGCTGTTCTGAATGTTTTCCACTTGTGAATAATCTTTCTCACTGTACAAAAATGGACTTCAGAATGGTTGGAAATGGCTTCACAACCCTTCCCAGACAAAAGGCAGCAACAATTGAGTCTTTATGATCATGTCTAAGATGTCTTTCCTCCTTGACATTGTGTTAACGCACACCTGAATGCTCCATACCACCAAACTGCCAAAATATCTGCTTTTATGTAAGTGCTCACACGTGCTGATGTTAAGTGTATCTGATTCACAGCACCTGGCTTCTACTTACCCTCTTAATTCATATGAAAGTAGTAAAGGTGTGCTTAATTTTTCGCAGACTGCTTCTGCATTTTGGAGTTGTTCTCATACAATCAATAATGACATGATGTAATATGTAATGTGTGGTTGTTTATCTGAATTTGCATTTACATAAGAACTGCTAAGGACCAGATTATTTTTTATGTAAAACCTTAAAATTCAAAGAAGGTGCACTTTCTTTTTCATGACTGTAAATAAAAATAGTTACAATCAACTGCCACTGCTAATAGACAGAGCTCAAAGGGGTGCAGGGAGAACAGGGGAGGGAGAGGGGTAAGAAGGCTTTAGGATCACTTCACCTGGATTCGGCAGTGTGGCGCTGGTGGATTAGTGCC